>JBBPBX010079130.1:0-16458 GCA_038048925.1 Garcialebias charrua
CTGAAAGCTTTTTTGAACAAGTGTGTCTTCAGTCTGGTTTTGAACAGAGTCAGATCAGAGGTGGCACGCAGCTCAAGGGGGAGACTGTTCCAGGCTTTAGGGCCGGCAACAGAAAATGACCGGTCTCCCCATTGTTTGTACCTTGAGTGAGGGACCTCCAGCAGGTGTTGACTGGCAGATCGTAAAGCTCTGCTGGGCTGATGGGCTTTCAAAAGTTCTGAGATGTACAGAGGTGCAAGTCCATTCAGAGCTTTGAAAACAAACAGGAGCAGCTTGAACTGTATCCTGAACTGAACCGGGAGCCAGTGTAAAGAGGACAGGACAGGAGTGATGTGTTCATATTTTCGTGTGTTGGTCAAAAGGCGCGCGGCAGAGTTCTGTACAAGCTGTAATCTGGAGATGGAGGATTGATTAATACCAACATACAAAGCATTACAATAATCAAGTCTGGAGGTCACAAAGGCATGGATGGCCTTCTCCAGATCAGCACGGCTGAGAAATGACTTGACTTTGGAGAGCAGTCGGAGTTGAAAGAAGCTGGTCTTGACAACAGAACTGATCTGTTTATCAAACTTTAAGTTGGAGTCAAGCTGCACTCCAAGATTTCTGACCACCGGGTTGAAGTGGGGGAGGGGGAAACCAACACTGGGACTGGGAAGGATGTTGCTGGTGTCATCAGGTGCACCAAATAAAATGCATTCAGTTTTATCTGTGTTTAGGTGGAGGAAGTTTTGAGAGAGCCAGTGCTTAATGTCATTTAAGCAGTTGACAAGAGTGTTTGAACTGAGTGAGGGGTTGGGAGTGACTGGCAGATAGATTTGTAAATCGTCTGCATACATGTGAAAAGACAGGTTATGACGTGCAATGATTGATCCTAATGGCAGCATGTAAAGAGAGAAGAGGACTGGCCCTAGAATAGATCCCTGTGGTACGCCAGAGGTCAGAGGGGTTGATGAAGAGGAGGACAGATCGCCTATCATGACAGAAAAAGTTCTCCCAGACAGGTAAGATTTGAACCACTCAAGCACAGCTCCCTGGAGGCCAACCTGCTGAGACAAGCGGTTGATTAGTACCTGATGGTCGACGGTGTCAAAAGCTGCTGAGAGGTCTAACATCACCAGCAATGCAGGGTTTTTTGCATCCAGAGACAGAAGAATGTCATTCTGTACTTTGAGCAGTGCAGATTCAGTGCTGTGACGAGCTCGAAAACCTGACTGAAATTTTTCAAACAGGTTGTTGAGTTCTAGAAACGATTGAAGTTGAGTAAAAACAATCTTTTCCAGGACCTTTGATAGAAATGACAGATGTGAAACTGGTCTGAAATTAGAGAGAGCTGTAGGATCTAGGCCTGGTTTTTTGAGAAGAGGCCTGACCACAGCATGTTTGAAAGCAGATGGCACAAAACCTGAAGATAGACAGCTGTTAATGAATGACAAAACACAAGGACCAATTACATCAAAGGATTGTTTGAACATTTTAGAGGGAATGATGTCCAGAGAACAGTTAGTTGGTTTCATCTGCTGAACCACCTTGGTGAGGTTAGGCAGTGAAACCAGGTCGAACTGGTCAAAAACAGCTGTGGTTATTGCAGACGCACAAGACTGGATGGTGTTGGATGAACTGACAATGTTCTGTCTGATAGAGTCTATTTTGTTGACAAAATAGCTCTGAAAGTCATCGCAGGTAGACTGTGTGGCAGTTTTCAGAACATTGACAGATGGGTTGATGACAGACTGGAGTGTGCTGAAAAGCGTCCTCGGCCGGTTGGAGCTGGTGGAGATTAAATTGGAGAGGTACTGTGACTTGGCCTGTTTCACAGCATTATGATACTCACAGAGACAGTCTCTCAGTATTCCTTGAGATACATGAAGCCGGTCGCGCTTCCATTTTCGTTCTGCTTTTCTGCAACGTTGTCGAAGAGCTCGCGTCGTTTCGTTGAGCCATGGTAAAGGTTTGTTCTTTGAAGATGCCTGTTTGAGAGGAGCGATGGAGTCCAAGATCGTCGTGCAGGTGTGATGGAAGGAGCTGATGAAGTCCTCAGGATGTAGAGATGGGTCCAGGCTGACAGCAGAGCAGAATTCAGTGCTCTTAAAGGCATCAGTGAACTCACTTGGAGTTAATGGGGTGATAGAGCGACAGAAACGTGCTGGGAGAATAGCCTTTGGTGCAGGAGAGGTGAAAAATTCGAATAAGATGGGAAAATGGTCTGAGATACAGGTGTCCAGGATCTCCACAGCAGGTATTTGTAGGCCGTGGGAGATAATTAAATCGAGTGTATGACCCTGGCTGTGTGTGGCTTTCGAGACCGACTGTGACAGGTTGAAAGAGTCCAGGAGGTCCTGAAACTCACATCCAAGCTGATTACTTGGGCAGCAGGTGTGCACGTTGAAGTCCCCACAGAAAAGCCAAGAGTCAAACTTTGGCATTAGGTCAGCCAGTAGTTCAGAAAACTCACTGAGAAAGTTTTTGTTGTATTGAGGGGGCCTATAAAAGAGGCCACACAAAATAGGTTTTGCAGATTCCAGCACAAAAATCATGTTTTCAAAACTGTTGTAATTTTTCTGAGGCAACATGCGGCACTTGAACGCCTCCTCATTGAAAACTGCAGCGAGGCCCCCTCCTCTTCCTGCTCCACGCGGAGCGCTCAGATAAGAGAAGCCAGGTGGGAGGAGTTCAGAGAAGCTGCTGTTGTCCCCAGGTTTCTGCCAGGTTTCCGTGATCAAAAACAGATCCAGATGATGAGTGGAGATCAAATCACTTAATATAAAAGTTTTATTTGTGATCGATCTTGCGTTAAACAGTGCTGACCGTACAGGAACACAGCCAGTTACGTCACTCTCAGATCGAGCGAGCGGGCGGAGGATATGTTTAACGCAGCCTCGGTTCATCACAGCCCTCACGGGGGGGGGACAAGATGGAAGCTGATCGCTGGCGTCATGATTGATAGCAACAAGGCATCTGTTGCGGCGGGCAAAGGAGCGACGGACATCAAAGACGCTGAATTCAGGAGGTAAGTCAGCCGTCGGCGTGTTGTGAGACGAGAGATATTTTTTAAACCTCACCAGCACGCCTGCCCTCGTGCCGCGTCTTCTGCGCCGCTTGTTGCGAGGCAGCGTGGTCGTGTTGCGTTGTAGGAACGCTGGTACAGACGCCAAGAAAGGTGGAGGTGGAGGAGGCTTGAAATGTCCATATTTGCCAGTAGCCGGTGTGTTGATCAGCGAGTCTTGGATACTTAGAAGAGTTGAGCGATCATAGACCAGGAGCGATGATGCATCGTCGATGAAAAAAAGGCAGAACACGAATAGCAGTAAAAAGTTCAGGAGAGGAGTTAGAAAGCGTGCCAGAACAACCGGCGCCATCTTGGAATGTAGCAAGAGGCTAGCCGGCAGTTCGATGTAGCAAGAGGCTAGCTGGCAGTTCGAAGTGTCAAGAGGCTAGCTGCTGGCAGCTCGATGTAGCAAGAGGCTAGCTGGCAGTTCGAAGTGTCAAGAGGCAGCTGGCAGTTCGAAGTGTCAAGGCATTAGCCAGAAGCTCAGCATACCAAGAGGCTAGCTGGAAGCTTGACATAACTGGAAGCTTGATGTAAAAGGCAAAATCAAAACCAGAATGCTGAAGCAAAATTAAAAGAGAACAATGTTTTCTAAGATTTTGAAACTATCATAATATTTTTACGAGGAGTAAATTAGTAAAATAAACCAGAAATTAAAAAACTTACAAGAACTAAAGTCAAAGCACCCATTCCCTGAATTAGATGACCGTTTACTGATAAGAAAGGAAAAAAATGGTGCAAAAAAAAAAATAAAAAAATAAAAAAAGTACAGTAAAACAAAAAACTGGAAAACAAGTCAGACCAATTCATTTTGAGATAAAGTAGTAAAAAAAAAGCTGTCTTGAAATGCTCAGTCCTGCTTCTCTTGGTCTAAAAGCGACAAAAGATTTATGTGTTTTGTGAGTTTCTCTCAAGCCCAGGACAATTTTTTATTTTTATACACAAGCAGCTTGTTATGTGGAAACCAAAAGTCGTATCACACCGAGCGAGTTATAGCCGAGTCATTGGTATTGATCTACAGCCCCATCAAGCCCAGCAGATATACTGTGGTCATTTCTCTGCTCTGGGGCCAAGTAGAAATCTTTGTTATGGCCTCTTAAAATATAGATGACAAGCATTAAGGAAATATGATTTGTCCCCGTCTGTAAACTGCTCAGTCGTAAAATTAACATTTTGCACAAAACAAGAACTGTCCCTCTGTTTGTGACTCGAAACAAGCGAAGAACAAACCAAACTGCTCCGCCAACACAACCAGTGACTGATTTTGCAGGAATAAATTGGGATTTGTCTCTAATTAAATCTGTTTCAAGGCAAACAAAATAATGTTTCTCAGGATGGTTGTAAAGGTTCATGATTTAAGGACTTTGTTGTTGGTTGACAAAGCTTTTATAGGTTTTAATAATTTACCCTCTCTCAGGTAGCCTGGTTGATACCAGACCCATGTCCTTCACTTCGCTTTGGACTAGGGTCTGGCATCTCTGCCATAGACAACGATTTCTCCTGGAGATTTTTGAATGGACCAATCAGAGAACAGGAGGCAGAGTTTTGTTAGTTTAGCCTGACGAGGTCCAGGCTATCAGATAAATTGCTCAGAAACCACTCGGTGGATATTTTTTCTGCCACCAGTGTGTAATTATATGTCTTTAATTTACTGACTGTTGGCCTAGATGAAACATTTGAGATAAAATTCGATTTTTTATCATTTATTTTCGTAGCGCACCCGAGGCTGTTTGGAAAATATCAAACCGAAACTATTTAATATCCAGCAGATTTGACCATTTCGTGAATTGATTTAGGAACTGTTAAGCTCAGGAACACTTCTGATATAACGTCAGCTATGAACTATATTTTTTCTCAGCAGAGAAATAATAGTTTTTTACCTTGTTTTGATGAAAATTCGTTCGTGGCGGCAGCCATTTTGAATGACGACGTCAGTCGACATCGTTCAAAACTCCGCCTTCTGCTCTCTGATTGCTCAGGAACACTTCTGATATAACGTCAGCTATGAAATCTATTTTTTCTCAGCAGAGAAATAATAGTTTTTTACCTTGTTTTATTGAAAATTCCTTCGTGGCGGCAGCCATTTTGAATGACGACGTCAGTCGACGTCGTTCAAAACTCCGCCTTCTGTTCTCTGATTGGTCCGGTCAAAACCTACCGGAGACATCCTTGTGGATGGGAGAAATGCCAGACCCAGCAGTGAAGGGAAATGAGAATTGAGCGGAGCTGCGTAGGAATGGCGAGGGCCAGGCTATCTCTCAGGTGGCAAACTTAATAATTAGCTCCAAATCATAATTGGTTAACGACTTCCTCCCAAAAGATTTCTGGATATTAAAATTTTACGTCTTCGCCTGCGTTGAAGGAATGCATATCACCTGCCACCTACCTGCCCAAGTTTGGACCAAGTTGTTGAGAAATGACAGAGTTCTAGCTGTTTGGGTCAAACCTCAGGTGTGTTGGGGACAACTCTCAGCCACTACCACATAGCGTTTCATCTCCATATGTTATTAAAGTGACTAAATTTGGTGGTTGGTGATGTCCATTAGCTGTGGCAGCCATATTGAACTGGATTGACTCCAAAAGGTGAGGAGTTGTACATCTTATGATTATTTTCTGAAAATTCTGGTTCATTAAATATTTTGCTAACGGACAAAGTTGACTCCAAATAGGTAATAACAAAAAATAGTAAAGATCTTGTGCTCAGAGTTGTTGGGATCACTTTCATCAACTGTTTGACAGATTAAAAATTTTTTACTTTTTTTAGGTCAATTAGTTGCAGGAGTCATCATGAATTTGACTAACTTTAAAGATTTATACATTTTACATTCAATAATTACTTTTTCAGAGTTTCCATACAACTCATTCAGTGGTTCATAAGATGCTTTGCCAACAGACATGGGCAGAAACATGTCTCTGTTGGGGGTGGCTGATTAAAGTCTTCCAAAGTTTAAAACGTGAGCAGGGTTGCTGTGTTTCTGTAAACTGAACTCGCATGCAAATCTCTCCCTCCCCTCGCTCCTTTACGTCTTTGTGGTCTTAGCCTTGTCCACATGAGATGTTTTGAGTCACATGCTTAAAGGTCTAAACTTGCATTAAGGCTGAATTATACTCGACGAGATGTTCTCGCTCAAGAGGTCGTGGGACTTTTTTCTTTCTTTTTTGCAGCACATCCCACACAAATGGCAACAACACAGTGACAACACGGAGGACAGAGATGATGTTTTTCAGTTCATGATTGAGGAGTTGGAGGACAAAGATTTGGCTTTTGTTGTTAACCAAGGAGAGGAGCCATTTTGTAAAATTGTCACAACGTATGCCACCGTTTTCAACACGCTGTGAATGAACGTGTCCCTACGCCGCCCGGCTGAGGCGCACTTCCTCCTGGACGGCACAGCAACAGAGAGCCGCCCATGTCTGGGCCTGTCACGATTACAAACGTTGCTGGGCGATTAATTGTCTCAGAAATTATTGTGATAAAAACGTTAATGTTAGAAATTTGATAGTAATTAGTAATTATTGTAAAATTTAAAAAGAAATGTTTTTGTTTTGCATGTACCGGGGTAGTACCTTTTTTAAAAACTGAGCAGTACCACTTTCAGCCGCTAGGGTCCACCGACCGTTCCCAGCTCATGTGTCCGTCAGAAACCTCCTCTGGTCGGATTCACTCTGTCACAGCACGGCCTCCTGCTCTCTGGAGCTCTGAACTACTGTTACCTCAGTGTTTGTTAGCAAATTAGCTCAAGAACCAACTTACAGAAAGTAATCACTGGACGGACATTTACAATGAGTTGGCTTTAGGAGATGTTTGAGCGAAAATTTGATTTATTTATAATTTATTTTCGTAGCGCGCACACGTTTGGAAGACCATCAAAGCGAAACAATTTAAATTCAGCCGATTTGACCATTACGAGCATTTAATAAGGAAAAGTTCAGATCAAATACACCTTTACTATAATGTCAGCAAACAATTTTTTTTGGCTGTTTATCTTGTTAAATTTAAAAGAAATTCAGCGTTCCCACCTGTGCGGGTGCACGTAGCAAAACTAAATTTTAAATCTAGCTGATCGTGCATTTATTAAGGAAAAGTTAAGCTCAGAAACACTTTTTCTACAACGTCAGCAAACATATATATATTTTTAAGGTGTATATCTTGTTAAATTTTAAAGTAATGAAGCGTATCTGCTCTCTGCGCGTGCACGCTTCGCAGCACCGATGTAGCTTAACTATTTTTTAAAATTATGCTGATTAGAACATTACGTGCATTTATTAAGGAAAAGTTCAGCTCAGACACCTCTTTGCTATAATTTTCAGCAAACAAATAATTGTTTTTAAGTGTTAATCTTGTTAAAGTCCTACCGTGCACGCCCCTGTGGCCATTTGCGGTGACGCGTAACATACGCGACGTGTCAGCGGTGACGCATAATAGATGCAACGTATACGGAGGTGTGACACGTTTATGGATTTTTCCACTTTATTGGACATAATTGGACTAAAGCGACGTATGTGGCGGAAAGTACGGTAGTATAAAGAGTAGGGGTGTAACGGTACGCTAAAATCACATTTCGGTTCGGTTCAACTACAAGGAGGGCTCGGTTCGGTTTATTTTCGGTACCAAAAAAAAAGACAAAATAAAGACTTACAAAATGTTTATTTTGAAAATATGCCAAAAATATGTTTGTATTGTATTGTAGTAATAAATAAAAGTGACCCATTTGGATGATATTTTAAATAAACAGCACTCTACAATAAATAAACTATATTAACAATAATAAAAATCTTAATAAATACAATAACAGTCAGAACAATAAGCAGCAACAGACTGTTTACAATCTAACTAATCAAGTTTTTGTCCAGTAGCAGCAGTGTGGCTGTATTTGTCCTCATTACTGTACTCACAACTTCTTGGACCCTCCTCCAAGTGGGACAGGTGCTGGAACAGTTCAGAGTTCAGTTCAGTCATCACACACTTCTTAGCTGCAGATGATCTCTGGTGGATGTCTGTCCCTGAAGTGGACAAAGAGAGCAGCTACCTCTGTCCCAGACTTGTAATAAAACAAAGAGATAAAAAAACAAGTTTATGTTTATTAAATTTGTTCATTTTTTTTACAAAAGAAACAATACAAGACAATCCCATAAATGATAATGTACAAAATATAAAAAAATGAAAGGTAGCAGAAAGAAGAATAAATCTTATTATATCTGCCCCTTTTTTCCAACAATCAGATTAAACAATAATAATCTTCAACCAACAGTACAAAATGACTAACTCTTTCTAATTTTCTAACTAATACAATACACATTACGCTATTTCATATATATTTTTTAACACATTTGTTTTGATCATTTTCTTAAATGTAAACATTGACTTGGCATTTTTAACTACATTCTCCAAGCCATTCCATAATCTAATTCCCTGGATTGAGGTAGAACGTCCCTTCAAACTAGTTCTGAATTGTGGTTTTACAAACATCTCTGTCCCCTTAAGATTATAACAACTTTGTCTTTTAACAAAATGCATTTGGATATTTAAAGGTAATGCATTATTTTGAGCCCTATACATAACTGATAAAATATTATAGTCTACCAAATCATGGAACTTCAATAACTTCAGTTGATAAAATAATGTACTTGATGGATGGGGAATGTAAGTTAATAAGATTATGATTTTAAACAAAAAAGATTATTTAGATAATAATAATAAAATAACAATACCTCTTCTTGAACGGTTGAAGCTCTCACTCATCTCATCAGGGCTTTAATTAGCTCCAAGGCTTGTTGACAATACAGTTTTTTCATAAAGAGCTGAACTTTTTGAGTGATGGATGTCTCGTAGCGGTAGCGAGGATCAGTAACTTTAAAGCCTGCGCATATAACAACATTCAGACTTAGATTCAGAACTCATACAGTTTGTGTTATTGCTCTGGACCGATCTAATTTACCTGAAGAAGTAGTTTAAATGCAGCTGCTGTGTTGTTAGCGCACTTTGTAACAGCTGCGGTGTCTTCGTTCACATTCCGATGACGTAGTTTCAAGCGCGTTCACGTGAGACGTGTTGTCTGCTGCAGAGTCGTCCACACACACAGCTTTTGAATGTGCGCTCGTCTTAACAAGAAAGCCATAACGTTCCCAAACAGGAGACCGGAGCGAGCAGCTAATGGCTAATAATGCTGCGCGTGCTACGCGATAATAGCTCCGTGCTGAAACGCGCCCAGGAAATTTTGTTCCGCGGCGCATATATTAACGTTCAATGAGTGAAAAAAATAACCGAAATGGTACGGAGGTGGACCGAACCGAACGTGTTGTACCGAAACGGTTCGGTACACCCACTACAACCGTTACATGCCTAATAAAGAGACACGAAGAAACGATAAAGCCGATAAATGAAAATGAGATAGATGATTTTCATTTATCATGCGATTGAGGCCTATCCGTGTCTCCCCGTCCTTCCACGAGCTCTTTGCCTATCTTTCCAAGTTTTATGTGACAATCCTTAAGTATTGCTGGAACAGTTGTGAAGATGGCTGTATATTCTAACAGCCTTGGACAGCATCCCTTCAACGTAGCAGTTAAAGTGAAATGAAATTTGCAGTGCTAGGCAGCGCTAATCCAAAAATTAGTTCCGCTATTTCTAAAGCACTTAATTTATTTAGGTCCGCAATTTCAAAAGCGCTTATATATTAGCAACGCTAGCGGACGCTAATGCTAATGTGCTAACGTGCAAATGGCGAACTACTTTTTAAAATCCAGCAGATTTGACCATTTCGTGAACCGGTTAAGCTCAGAAAAACCTTGTGCTATAAAGTCCGCTAAGAAATATATTTTTTCTCAGCAAAGAACTAATTGTTTTTACCGTGATTTGTTGTAAAGTCCTACGCTTCTGTGGCCGTCGCGGCCGCCATTTTGAACAGGGCAAATGGCGAACTACTTTTTTAAATCCAGTAGATTTGACCATTTTGTGAACTGGTTAAGCTCAGAAAAACCTTGTGCTATAAAGTCAGCTAAGAAATATATTTTTTCTCAGCAAAGAAATAATTGTTTTTACCGTGTTTTGTTGTAAAGTCCTTTGCTTCTGTGGCCGTCGCCATTTTGAAGAGGGCAAATGAGGCGCTGACGCGTCGCGTAGGCCGCTGAGAAACATCCATAAGTTCACCCTCCATGTTAAAAACTCTTCGTCTGACTCTTCGAAAACAAGCAATAAGGCTGCAGAGTAACACACTGGCTGCTAACTGCTATACTCTCTAGCCAAGAGACTGAGGGGGACGCTTTTTTGTCACGGACCACATCCGGCGCTGACAGGATATGGTCTGTTAGCAGTCGTCCGGTTGATTTAAGAGCTCGTAAATAAGTTTTTTCGTTTTTACTGATAGATAATTAGTTATTAGTGGTACTGCATTTTAAATAAAAATAGAGCAAATCCGCTTATGGATTATAAAAGTTAGTCAATCCGCTGTAACGCTGACAAGTTGTTTAGGTCCGCTATAAGCGGATTAGCGCTTTAGCGCTCCCTAGTGGTCTGGCGCCCACCTTTGGAAATAAGTGTATTTTTCCCTTTCACTTTTCCTCATGAAGTTCTGACCAATCACAAAGTATTTGGAGCAGACCACTGTAAAGGCCGATCTATACTTGAGCGTCCTCTGTTACGCCACCATACGCGCACATTTTGTGCGCATGTGTTTTGCTGATATGCTTCAGCATATGTCAGAAACTATCAGCTTTCAAACGCTCGCGTTCTCCTTGTTGTAATATGAGCAGCTGCACACGGAGGGGACTCAACTGAGTTCGCTGATTGGTTACTTGCTGACACGCCTACTGAAATGATTGACAGCTTTCAGTCAGCTGACTCAGCTCATGCAGCTCGTTGAAGACCGCTGCGGTGTTTCTACTATATATGTTATAAAAAGTTCTCTCAGAAATAAAAATAATAACAGGGAGTGCTTTTCCTGCAGCACACAGCCCACCAGGGATATTTAAAAGATCGCCGCACCCAGGTAGGACCTGAATTCATTCATTTCAATCATCGAGTGAACGGAGGAAGAAGTGATTACTTGACTTTAGGCAAAAAAACAAAAGAAAAGGCCCGATCAGCGATAAAGAAGGGGAATTTATTTCATTTGTGTAACATACAAAACAGTCCGGCGCCGGGGAAGTTTATGTTCAGACACCGCGCATCGCGTATGCGTATGTAAAAAAAAAACTTTTGCGCGTACGTGCCCTGAGGGGCTACACGGGGCTACGCTTTTGCCACAGCGTACGTACGTTGCGTATAGGCGTATCGTGAGGACGCTCAAGTATAGATCGGCCTTCAGGGGCAAACGTCTGTCAGAAGCTTTATCACAGTCGAGTTCTTGCAGGGTCTGTGAGAACAAAATGATGTCCTTTTTGTCATGCGACTAACACAGAACAGAACTGAGAACGTCTTGGAGTATAAATCAGCTTCTTAACTGTGGATTAGAGCTAAAACTGCAATGTAAGTTCTGGAAAGTTGGGTCTTGATGCCTCCACTGTTGTTTTTATTTTTATTTTCTTGTAAACACTTGGACCTTTGCTTTAAAAAAAAGAAACAAAAAAGCTAATAGCCTTTAGAATACCCTGTGTGTCTTCATGCATGTACCTTTTATGTAACCAAGAATAAACTTTTACTGAGTAAAACTATAAATATTCAGCAAATGAAAACGCAAAGTGCTGCAGAAAGACAGAAAGGCCTGCAGCCACAGCCCTGCACGATCACACGGAGACTCTAAAAGCTCTTCTCTTGGCCTGTTTTAACACAAAAAGAAATAGTGGTGCTTCAAGTACTGCCGTCGAGACCAGCTGAGTTGCAGATTTATAACATTTCCTACAACTAAAGGACAAAGTTATTCTATTTACCTGAGCTCCAATATCAGACACAAACAAAAGTGCCGGATTGCTCATACTGTACCAATAAAATAAAAAAAACGGTGCGCAGCCAAACAAATCAGAAATCCCCCGTGTTAAAGATGCTCAGACACGGAACTGTCGGCCAGCTTTTTGTCTCCTCGTCTCTTTGCTGGTTTTATTAAACCCTCTCCGTCTTTATGTCCTCATCTTCCATGCCTGTCAGATTGAGCTAAAAAGTGGTAGTAGCTGAGAGTTACTCACAACACATACTCTTGAGGGTGATGTCTCCTCATATCATACTAGCTATATTTAAGGTTGACCAAAATGTCTAAAACCAGTTTGAGCATTTTCCACCATCATCACTCGATCTCCTCCTAGTTAACTTCAAAACAATAAACTGAGTCTCGGTGCAAAGGTCAAAGTTCAAGGGTCGTGGCTCTGAAAGCCTCCTGACTAGACTGTAATGACTTCTTTGCTCCAGATGACCCTCAGACGTGTGTCCCATCGTGACGTGTTGGCAGCGGGTCTCTTGTCTGACAGAAAGGACGGAGGTGGTTTAGTCTTCGTAGCCGTTCTGAACTCTTTGTTGTTCAACGAGTAAACGGTAAATCGCAATGAAGGGATTTTAGTGGCAGAAACCAGAAGGGGACTTCTCGCTGGATAAAAACGAGTCTGAAATGTAAACAAAGTACTGGATTAAAATCCCAACAGGCTGGTAAAATATACAAGAATGTATCAAAGTCTGTCCGTTACGAGATTAGAATGTTGTCGAGATTATCGTGTGTATTTTAGAAAGCAGCAGTTTAGTTTGGTAACTGTCATTCTTCTCTGGTTTTTGATGTCCGCCACTCCCACCACAGTCCTGCTCTGTAACCGGGACCAGGGAAAACCCCTCCTCGGGTCTTTGGGGGGGATCCTGCCGGGCTGTGGTCCGTAGTTAACTCGGAACAGATTTATGATTCTGCCTCGTTACAAGGGACAGATGACCTCTGGTGGGACAGGAAACCATTCACAGCTGGAGACATCATCGACTCTTAAAGTAATGTTGATCAAAGAATAAACTGCAGGGACAACAAATACTTTTAGTAGCTTAAATTTAAAAATCCATGTCAATCTAGGTGGCAGGAAGTTTCTATTTAACACCCCAAATAGTGTTTACGTGGATTTTATTAGTTTTATTGTCCTGCTGTAGAAGAGAAAACGCTGGTGTTCATGGTCTTTTTGCCAGTGTCCCCATCCATCCATCCATCTATCCATCCATCCATCCATCCATTTCATCCATCCATCCATCCATCAATCCGTCCGTCCATCCATCCAACTGTCCATCCATCTGTCCGTCTGTCCATCAATCTGTCCGTCCGTCAGTCCATCCATCTGTACATCCATCCTTCCATCCTCTTTATCCACTTCTTCCTTTTTGGGTTGCAGGGGTCACTGGTGCCCACGTATATCTCCAAGTAAAAAAAAAAACATTAAATACAAAAACAACTGGACTTTATTTGTAACGGAAGACGTTTCGCTCTTCATCCGAGGAGCTTTCTCCTAGTCATATATCTCCAAGTCACAGCAGAAGTCGTCTCAGGGCACTGAACAGAAACATGCACACACATTTAAAAAGCCAATTAGTAAAAATGAAATATTTAAGGAAGCAGCAGATTGTGTTGACTTTTCACTTTGTCAGTCTCCCATCCTGAGCAAGAACAAAGGAGACAGTGGAAAGGAAAAACTCTTTTTTTAACAGGAGGAAACCTCCATCAGAACCAGGCTCAGGATGAGCGAACATCTGCTTCAAACAGCTGGGTTTGAGACAGACAAACACATGATGACAGGTCCAGGTGCACTTTAAATAGTTCAGGTGTACTTTCTATAGTTCAGGTGTACTTTCTATAGTTCAGGTGTACTTTATATAGTTCAGGTGTACTTTCTATAGTTCAGGTGTACTTTCTATAGTTCAGGTGTACTTTCTATAGTTCAGGTGTACTTTATATAGTTCAGGTGTACTTTCTATAGTTCAGGTGTACTTTCTATAGTTCAGGTGTACTTTCTATAGTTCAGGTGTACTTTCTATAGTCCAGGTGTGCTTTCTATAGTCCAGGTGTGCTTTCTATAGTCCAGGTGTACTTTCTATAGTCCAGGTGTGCTTTCTATAGTCCAGGTGTGCTTTCTATAGTCCAGGTGTGCTTTCTATAGTCCAGGTGTACTTTCTATAGTCCAGGTGTACTTTCTATAGTCCAGGTGTACTTTCTATAGTCCAGGTGTGCTTTCTATAGTCCAGGTGTACTTTCTATAGTCCAGGTGTACTTTCTATAGTCCAGGTGTACTTTCTATAGTCCAGGTGTACTTTCTATAGTCCAGGTGTACTTTCTATAGTCCAGGTGTACTTTCTATAGTCCAGGTGTACTTTCTATAGTCCAGGTGTACTTTCTATAGTCCAGGTGTGCTTTCTATAGTCCAGGTGTGCTTTCTATTGTCCATGTGTACTTTCTACAAGGAAATACAAAACACATTTTAAGCTATAAATAATTACAAATACAAACAGGTAGAGTAGAGCAAGTAAAGACATCAGCAGAGAGAGGACATGTGGTCAGTTTGTCCTCCAGCAGCTTATAGCAGCATAACTAAGGGACAGCTCAGGAAACCCAAGCCAACACTAACTATAGGATTTATCAAAAAGGAAAGTCTTAAGCTTGTTCTGCTGGGGGACTTCAACGCTCACGTGGGCAATGACAGTGAGACCTGGAGGGGTGTGGTTGGGAGGAACGGCCCCCCTGATCTGAACCCGAGTGGTGTTCTGTTGTTGGACTTCTGTGCTCGTCATGGATTGTCCATAACAAACACCATGTTCAGGCATAAGGGTGTCCATATGTGCTCTTGGCACCAGGACACCCTAGGTCGTAGTTCAATGATCGACTTTGTTGTCGTCTCATCTGATCTGCGGCCGCATGTCCTGGACACTCGGGTGAAGAGAGGGGCGGAGCTGTCAACTGACCACTACCTGGTGGTGAGTTGGCTCCGATGGTGGGGGAGGATGCCGGTCAGACCTGGCAGACCCAAACGTATTGTGAGGGTCTGCTGGGAACGTCTGGCAGAGTCTCCCGTAAGACGGAGCTTTAACTCCCACCTCCGGGAGAGCTTTGAACACGTTCCGAGGGAGGCGGGGGACATTGAGCCCGAGTGGGCCATGTTTCGCGCCTCTATTGTCGAGGCAGCTTATCGGAGTTGTGGCCGCAAGGTTGTTGGTGCCTGTCGTGGTGGCAACCCTCGAACCCGGTGGTGGACACCGGCGGTGAGGGATGCTGTCAAGCTGAAGAAGGAGTCCTATTGGGCCTTTTTGGCCTGTGGGACCCCGGAAGCAGCAGATAGGTACCGGCAGTCCAAGCGGCATGCGGCTCGGGTGGTTGCTGAGGCAAAAACTCGGGCGTGGGAGGAGTTCGGAGAGGCCATGGAGAATGACTTCCGTACGGCTTCGAGGCGATTCTGGTCCACCATCCGGCGTCTCAGGGGGGGAAAGCGGTACGCGACCAACACCATTTATGGTGGGGATGGCGTGCTGTTGACCTCAACTCGGGATGTTGTGAGTCGGTGGGCGGAATACTTCGAAGACCTCCTCAATCCTACTGGCACGTCTTCCACTGAGGAAGCGGAGCCTGGGGACTTTGGATCGGGCTCTCCAATCTCTGGTGCGGAGGTCGCCGAGGTGGTTAAAAAGCTCCGCGGTGGCAAGGCTCCGGGGGTGGATGAGATTCGTCCTGAGTTCCTTAGGGCTCTGGATGTTGTGGGGTTGTGTTGGCTTACGCGACTCTGCAATATCGCGTGGACATCGGGGGCAGTTCCCTTGGATTGGCAGACTGGGGTGGTGGTTCCCCTATTCAAAAAGGGGGACCGTAGGGTGTGTTCCAACTATAGAGGGATCACACTCTTAAGCCTCCCTGGTAAGGTCTATTCAGGGGTTCTGGAGAGGAGGGTCCGTCGGATAGTCGAACCTCGGATTCAGGAGGAGCAGTGTGGTTTTCGTCCTGGTCGTGGAACACTAGACCAGCTCTACACCCTCAACAGGGTCCTGGAGGGTGCGTGGGAGTTTGCCCAACCAGTTTACATGTGCTTTGTAGACTTGGAAAAGGCATTCGACCGCGTCCCTCGGGGGGTTCTGTGGCGGGTACTCCGGGAGTATGGGGTACCAGGCCCATTGATATGGGCTGTTAGGTCCCTGTACGACCGGTGTCAGAGCTTGGTCCGCATTGCCGGCAGTAAGTCAGGCTCGTTTCCGGTGAGAGTTGGACTCCGCCAAGGTTGCCCTTTGTCACCGATTCTGTTTATAACTTTTATGGACAGAATTTCTAGGCGCAGCCAAGGTGTTGAGAGGATCCGTTTTGGTGGCCTTAGAATCG
Organism: Garcialebias charrua; assembly: GCA_038048925.1. Classification (NCBI taxonomy): domain Eukaryota; kingdom Metazoa; phylum Chordata; class Actinopteri; order Cyprinodontiformes; family Rivulidae; genus Garcialebias; species Garcialebias charrua. The sequence goes on from JBBPBX010079130.1 coordinate 16,297, forward strand.
CTTCTCTGTTTTTTGCAGATGATGTGGTCCTATTGGCTTCATCAGCTCGTGATCTACAGCTTTCGCTGGAGCGGTTTGCAGCTGAATGTGATGCGGCCGGGATGAGGATCAGTTCCTCCAAATCCGAGGCCATGGTCTTGAGCCGGAAAAGGGTAGCGTGCC
>JBBPBX010079131.1:0-16458 GCA_038048925.1 Garcialebias charrua
TACAGCCATAAAGTCCTGGGTTTTCTTTTTGTTTCCATTAACCAAAGTGACAATAAATGTTTGTACTTCAGGGCATTTGTAAGCTGAAGGAGCTCCGTGTGTTGTACCTTCACAGCAACAGAATCAGGAATCTGAAGGAGGTCAAGTTGGGATAGTTGAAGCATCTTCACACCATCGCACTGCATGGAAATGTCATCAAAATGCCATCTGTACTGTAATGAACTCAGTGAACCCAGATTACTACGAGACCCGGAACGAAACTCCAGAAGGTAAACGTTTAACAGTGTTTATTATGTACAGTGGATGACATATTGTAAAATGGAATGGTAAATGGGCGGTACTTATATAGCGTCTTTCTATCTTATTTCAAGATACTCAAAGCGCTTTATACTACAATCTGTGCCCTCATTTACACATTCATACAGCACTCTACTAGATCTATACAAAGCTAATTGAACAAATCATTCTAAAAAGATTAATCAGAGCTTTATCACATTCATACACTGATGGGACACATCAATGTCTTGCCCAGGGACACTTAAGCATGTGACTGCTTGTGGAATCGAACCCCCAACTCTCGCATTGGAGGACGACTGCTCTAACCACTCAGCAACAGCCGTCCAATGTGCAGAAGATATTCTTGAACACCTGAGGAGCAAGGACAAGGTCAAGTGGGTATGGATGCAGGAGTTGGTCATTGAAGCCTAGGTTTTATTTGTTTTTCCTTACAAGTTGGAGGTTTGGTTGAGCATCGAGACAGATCCAAAGAGGGTTCCAGGGTGCGATTTTCCGTCTTGGCAGGTAAGTGGCTGGAGGGCAAGTCATGTTGGACTGGGAACAGGACTAAGGCTGACCAGGACTGGAAGGCACCCGAGAAAGCAGGATGACTGGAGACACAAAGAACAAGGTATGTACTGTAAATACTTATTCAGTAAAGCACAAGCGGCAAAAATCATAAATGCCATGAGGTAGTATAATTCTCTAGCAAAGAGTAGTACTCGACTGCAGCCTTAAGTAGTGAGGATCCTCATGAAGGAGATGGCCGACAGCTAGTGGTATTAAGTGGCCATCTTGGAGGGAGATGCTACAGAAGGTACATCAACTTTGAGCTCTCTAAGGGATTTTAAACAATTGTTAAGTTCAAAAATGTTCAGTCAGGTCATATGGATGGTTTCTTTGAAGAATTTCTTTGGACGAAGAATGAAAAGTCTCAGCAAAAAAAGAAATCATCAAGATAACTTGACTGAACATTGCTGGATTTTTAGCTGGATTATTGAACATGAGCTTTGTTATTTTGAACCACTTGGGCATGACTGTCTCAGAGGAGTTGATGGGGAGAGGGCGGGTGTCAGAGGCCATTTTAGCACCAGCAAACTGTTGTTTTTTTCTCTCCACTATAGAGTATGCCGTTTCTGTGAATCAGTTTGTAGAATGGCTTGCTCCTCAGATTGAAGAAGTCCTTTGTATGAAGGACGAAACGTCTTAGCAAACAAAGAAACCGTCCAGATGACATGACTAAACATTGTTGAATTTTTACCTGGATTATTAAACATAAACTTTGCTGTTTTGAACCACTTTGGCATGACTGTCTCAGAGGGGTTGACGGGGGAGAGGGAGGGTCCTTGAGCCCATCTTATCACCAGCAAACTTTTTCCCCCCACTATGGAGTATGCTGTTTCTGTGAATCTGTTTGTTTGGTGGCTTGCTTCTCAGATTAAAGAAGTCCTTGGGATGATGGATAAAACGTCTCAGCAAACACAGAAACCGTCCAGATGACCTGACTGAACATTGTTGGAATTTTACCTGGATTATTAAGCATGAACTTTGATGTTTTGAACCACTTTGGCAGGACTGTCTAAGAGGAGTTGACATGGGATAGGGCGGGTGCTGGATGTCATTTTAGCACCATCAAACTACTTTTTTTACCACTATAAAGTTTGCCGTTTCTATGAATCAGTGTGTTTGGTGGCTTGCTCCTCAGATTGAAGAAGTCTTTTGGATGAAGGACGCAACGTCTTAGCAAACAAAGAAACCGTGCAGATGACCTAACTGAACTTTGTTGGATTTTTACTTTAATTATTACTCATAAACTTTGCTGTTTTGAACCACTTTGGCATGGCTGTCTCAGAGGAGTTGATGAGGGAGGGGGCGGGTCCTGGAGGACATCTTTGCCCCAACATTTGTTTTTCTACTATGGACTATGCTATTGCTATGAATCGGTTTTATGGTGGCTGGCTCCTCAGCTTGAAGAAGTCCTTTGGATGAAAGACAAAACATCTTAATCAAACAAACAAAAAAACATCCAAATGGCCTGACTGAAATGTTACGGATTTTTACCTGGATTATTGAGCATGAACTTTTTTGTTTTCAACCACTTTGGCAAGACTGCCTCAGAGGAGTTGACGTGGGGTAGGGTGGGTGCCAGATGCCAATTTAGTTCCATCAAACTTTTTTTCCCACTATGGAGTTTGCCATTTCTGTGACTCAGTCTGTCTGGTGGCTTATTCCTTAGATTGAAGAAGTTCTTTGGATGAAGGATGAAACGTCTCAGCAATCAAAAAAACTGTCCAGATGACTTGACTGAACATTGTTGGATTTTTACCTGGATTATTGAGCATGAACTTTGTTGTTTTGAACCACTTTGGCATGACTGTCTCAGGAGATGATGGGGAGAGGGCATGTGTCAGAGGCCGATTTAGCACCAGCAAACTTTTTTTTTCTATGCAGTATGCCGTTTCTGTGAATCAGTTTGTAGAATGGCTTGCTTCTCAGATTGAAGAAGTCCTTTGGATGAAGGACGAAACATCTCAGCAAACAAAGAAACCGTCCGGATGACCTGACTGAACTATGTTGGATTTTTACCTGGATTTTTAAACATAAACTTTGCTGTTTTGAACCACTTTGGCATGACTGTCTCAGAGGGGTTGACGGGGGAGAAGGAGGGACCTTGAGCCCATCTTAGCACCAGCAAACTTTTCCCCCCACTATGGAGTATGCTGTTTCTGTGAATCTGTTTGTTTGGTGGCTTGCTCCTCAGATTGAAGAAGTCTTTTGGATGAAGGACGCAACGTCTTAGCAAACAAAGAAACCGTGCAGATGACCTAACTGAACTTTGTTGGATTTTTACTTTAATTATTACTCATAAACTTTGCTGTTTTGAACCACTTTGGCATGGCTGTCTCAGAGGAGTTGATGAGGGAGGGGGCGGGTCCTGGAGGACATCTTTGCCCCAACATTTGTTTTTCTACTATGGACTATGCTATTGCTATGAATCGGTTTTATGGTGGCTGGCTCCTCAGCTTGAAGAAGTCCTTTGGATGAAAGACAAAACATCTTAATCAAACAAACAAAAAAACATCCAAATGGCCTGACTGAAATGTTACGGATTTTTACCTGGATTATTGAGCATGAACTTTTTTGTTTTCAACCACTTTGGCAAGACTGCCTCAGAGGAGTTGACGTGGGGTAGGGTGGGTGCCAGATGCCAATTTAGTTCCATCAAACTTTTTTTCCCACTATGGAGTTTGCCATTTCTGTGACTCAGTCTGTCTGGTGGCTTATTCCTTAGATTGAAGAAGTTCTTTGGATGAAGGATGAAACGTCTCAGCAATCAAAAAAACTGTCCAGATGACTTGACTGAACATTGTTGGATTTTTACCTGGATTATTGAGCATGAACTTTGTTGTTTTGAACCACTTTGGCATGACTGTCTCAGGAGATGATGGGGAGAGGGCATGTGTCAGAGGCCGATTTAGCACCAGCAAACTTTTTTTTTCTATGCAGTATGCCGTTTCTGTGAATCAGTTTGTAGAATGGCTTGCTTCTCAGATTGAAGAAGTCCTTTGGATGAAGGACGAAACATCTCAGCAAACAAAGAAACCGTCCGGATGACCTGACTGAACTATGTTGGATTTTTACCTGGATTTTTAAACATAAACTTTGCTGTTTTGAACCACTTTGGCATGACTGTCTCAGAGGGGTTGACGGGGGAGAGGGAGGGACCTTGAGCCCATCTTAGCACCAGCAAACTTTTCCCCCCACTATGGAGTATGCTGTTTCTGTGAATCTGTTTGTTTGGTGGTTTGCTTCTCAGATCAAAGAAGTCCTTGGAATGATGGACAAAACGTCTCAGCAAACAAAGAAACCGTCCAGATGACCTGACTGAACATTGGTGGATTTTTACCTGGGTTAATAAGCATGAACTTTGATGTTTTGAACCACTTTGGCATGACTGTCTCAGAGGGGTTGACGGGGGAGAAGGAGGGACCTTGAGCCCATCTTAGCACCAGCAAACTTTTCCCCCCACTATCGAGTATGCTGTTTCTGTGAATCTGTTTGTTTGGTGGCTTGCTTCTCAGATCAAAGAAGTCCTTGGAATGATGGACAAAACGTCTCAGCAAACAAAGAAACCGTCCAGATGACCTGACTGAACATTGTTGGATTTTTACCTGGGTTAATAAGCATGAACTTTGATGTTTTGAACCACTTTGGCATGACTGTCTAAGAGGAGTTGACGTGAGATAGGGTGGGTGTTGGATGTCATTTTAGCACCATCAGACAATTTTTTTTACCACTATGGAGTTTTGCCGTTTCTATGAATCAGTGTGTTTGGTGGCTTGCTCCTCAGATTGAAGAAGTCCTTTGGATGAAAGACAAAACATCTTAGCAAACAAAGAAAGCGTCCAGATGACCTGACTGAACATTGTTGGATTTTTACTTGTATTATTATTATGCATAAACTTTGCTGTTTTGAACCACTTTGGCATGGCTGTCTCAGAGGAGTTGACAAGAGGGCAGGTCCTGGAGGACATCTTTGCCCCAGCATATTTTTTTCCACCATGGACTATGCTATTGCTGTGTATCGGTTTTATGGTGGCTGGCTCCTCAGCTTGAAGAAGTCCTTTGGACGAAAGACAAAACATCTTAATCAAACAAACCAAAAAACCATCCAAATGGCCTGACTGGAATGTTGCAAATTTTTACTTGGATTATTGAGCATGAACTTTGTTGTTTTCAACCACATTGACATGACTGTCTCAGAGGAGTTGACGTGGGGTAGGGTGTGTGCCGGATGCCAATTTAGTTCCATTAAAACTTTTTTCCCCACTATGGAGTTTGCCATTTCTTGACTCAGTCTGTCTGGTGGCTTATTCCTTAGATTGAAGAAGTTCTTTGGATGAAAGATGAAACGTGTTAATCAAACAAAGAATGCATCCAAATGGCCTGACTGAAATGTTATGAATTTTTACCTGGATAATTGAAAATGAACTTGGCTGTTTTGAACCACTTTGGCATTGCTATCTCAGAGGAGTTAATGGGGGAGAAGGCGGACCTCGGAAGCCATCTTATCACCAGCAATATGAGTTTTTCCTCTCTGGGAGTTAGCTGTTTGTGGGATTCAGTTTGGTTTGGTGGGCTTCTCTGACTGAAGAAGTCCTTCAGATGATGAACCACAAGTCTCAGCAACAAAATAAACTGTTCAGATGACCTGACTGAACATAGTTGGATTTATACCTGGATTAGAGCTGCAGTTTTTGGCCCAAGCCCTCAGCCCGACCCGACCAAAAATGCAGGTCGAGGCAAAAATCGCAGCTCCAATCGAGGTATAAAAGGCAGGCAGATTATTAAGTGAAATTCTTTCTTTGGTTTACAGAGTTTTCTTTGCTCATAGTTTCAATCTCCATTCCCTTGATCTTTAAAAAAAAATCTCTGTCTTAAACGAGTTTACTGTACAGGGAACCCCCGACCTACGAACGAGTTTGGGACCTAAGAACCGTTCGCAGCTCGATCCGTTCGTAGGTAGGGGGTGAAAATTATATTAAAAAAAAAAAATTATTCATTCATTCATTCATTCAACCCTTATTTATCATGCTAACGGAGCGTGCGCACATTTAATCATGTACAGTAGTGTACTGTAATGTTAAACATTGCTATTCACATTTACAGAATAAATAAAAATATATTTTCTTACTTTGAGATGGTCAAAGCCGACATCTTAGGTTGCCATGCGTTGATTGTTGTCGGGCCTAGCAGCCCCGCCGGCCGGCCAGTGAACCACCGCAGCCGCTCCAGACCTGTGTTAGCTAGCTGGCTAGCTTCTGCTAGCCAAGCCATGAGCTGGTGTTGGAGCGGCGGCGCGATCAATCTGCAGCTTCTGCTGCTGCCTTAGACATCCACAAAGTTCACAGAGACGTTTCCAGCTCGTAATTAATCCATATGAAGCCATCCTGGTCACCAGTCTTCGGCCGGCTACCGTGTTAGCTCCCGTGTTAGCTTCTGGAGCTAGCCAGGCCGGAGGTGTAGCCAGGCCGGCCGGAGGTGTTCGCACGGCGGCCTGGCACGATCGGCGATAAATCCGCTGCTGCTTGAGACATCCACAAAGTTCACAGAGACGTTTCCAGCTAGTAATTAATCCATATGAAGCCATCCTGGTCACCAGTCTTCGTCCGACTCTCGGCAGCTAACCTAAGATGGCGTCCGGTGTTCTACATTAATTTGTGACCGGAGACCCTAGTGACTGAACCTAAAATAGCGTCCGGTGTTCTACATTAATTTGTGACCGTGTAAACTGAAGACCTACTTCCTGTTGCCCAATATTGCTCAAAAATTGCTCAAAAATGATCAGAAATGATCTTTTTTATCATAATTATTATTTATAAAGCCTTTAAAACAACCAGAGCTGCAACAAAGTGATGTACACATGAAATTAAGAACATTTAAACACAAAAAAAAAAAAAAATATATATATATTTTTTTTAAATTCATATTTTTATTAAATATGATATGTTCGTAAGTCCCGTGGTTCGCAGGTCGATGGGGTCGTAGGTCGGGGGTTACCTACCGTAGTTTGAGTGTGCTGTGGGCAGTGTCTGTGAATCTCTGTGAGCCCCAGTCTTTTTCTCTCTTTTTATTGGTCGGGTTTTACATTGCATCTTCTTATTGATCAGTTCAAACATCCCGCCAGATCTTTGGTGAAGCTGAGCATTAACGTTTTCTGGCTGAAATGCGTACAGGCGCTGTTCCAGGAAACGTTGTCTGGACCTTGTCTGGTAAGCTAATATTTCGTCTTTTTGAGATGTGAAAGCAGTTTTTCTGAAAATACTAGCTTATGTTTAAACGAGGTTTTGAGAAATAATGCTAACCAGTCTGTCTAGGACAGGGTGTGAGAGATCTTATTTTATACCGTCTCTCCTCAAGTTTTCTTCCCTTTTCTCATCTAAGCTAAAACATTCAGAAAATAATAAGAAAATGTTGCACTTTTTACAGTAGCAGCTTTGCGCACTCCGCCCATCTTTCGGACGACTGTACGTACATGTTCTCGTTGTATCTCGGTGTAATGATAATAAAAGATTATTCTGATTCTGAGAAGTTAGAATGGTTGATGCCAGACCAAGGCAAGGACATGTTAACCTGAGCAGGTTTTGTAGTTTAAAAATGATTACATGCTCTTTTTGCAGCTAAACACTACAGTCATTGAGGTTTGTGTTATACTGTAGAGTTCATAGAAATGAAGACCATTGTTTTTTCAAATGCACTGGCACTGACTGCAAGCAAACATTTTGTACCTATGTAGCATTTAAGGTTCATTTTTACCTAGTCTGCATGCTTAGCTGCTGCAGCAGTTACTGCAGAGTTAAGGTGCATGTTTTCTTTGTGTGCGCGCCAATGTTTATGTTTATGTTTATGTTTATTAAATTTGTTCATTTTTTTACAAAAGAAACAATTAGGCAATCTCATAATGATAGTGTACAAAATGTAAAAAAATGAAAGGTGGCAGAAAGAAGAATAAATCTTATTATATCTGCCCCTTATCTCCAACAATCAGATTAAACAACAGTAGTCAAACCATGTAAACAATAATAATCTTCAACCAACTTTTTCCAACAATCAGGTTAAACAATAATATTCTTCAACCAACAGTACAAAATGACTAATTCTTTTTAGTTTTCTAACTAATACAGTACAAAATGACTAACACTTTCTAATTTTCTAACTAATACAATACACATTACGTTATTTCACATATATTTTTTTAACATATTTGTTTTGATCATTTTTTTAAATGTAAACATTGACTTGGCATTTTTAACTACATTCTCCAAGCCATTCCATAATCTAATTCCCTGAATTGAGGTAGAACGTCCCTTCAAACTGGTTCTGAATTGTGGTTTTACAAACAACTCTGTTCCCTTAAGATTATAACAACTTTGTCTTTTAACAAAGTGCATTTGGATATTTAAAGGTAATGCATTATTTTGAGCTCTATACATAACTGATAAAATATTATAGTCTACCAAATCATGGAACTTCAGTAATTTTAGTTGATAAAATAATGTACTTGATGGATGACGGTAATGCTTTCTAGTGATAATTCTTACAGCTCTTTTCTGTAATACAAAAATAGGCTTTGTGATTGTTTTACACGCATTCCCCCAAACATCAATACAATAGATTAAGTGTGGAACAATGATTGTGTTATACAACAAATACAGAGCTTTATCATTCAATAGGTCTCTGACTTTGTACAGTACTGCTATCGATTTAGCTATTTTTATTCTTACAGAATTTATGTGTTGTTTCCATGTCAGTTTGTCATCAATGATAACACCCAAAAACTTCACCTCATTCACTCTACAAATCTCAACATCCTCAATTTTGAGTGGAACATCGACAGTTTTCTTTCTATTACCGAATAACATGTAATTAGTTTTCTCTAGATTTAATGATAATTTATTTATTTTAAACCAAGTTTGTATCTTGACAAATTCTGTCTTTATCAATTCCAACATTTGTTCAATATCTTCACCTAAACAGAAAAAAGTGGTATCATCAGCAAAAAGTACACATTTAAGGAGTCCTGACACATTTACTAAGTCATTCACATATAAAATAAAAAGCTTTGGTCCAAGTACAGAGCCTTGGGGAACTCCACATGTGATATTACAGAGGTCAGATCTTACATCATTTATTTGTACAAATTGTTTCCTATCTTTTAAGTAGCTAGATACCCACTGTAATGCTGGTCCTCTAATACCATATTTGCTTAGCTTTTCTAGGAGAATGGTGTGATCAATAGTATCGAATGCTTTTTTTAAATCAACAAAAATACTGATACAATATTGTTTTTGATCGACAGCAGTAGTTATTTGTTCCATTAATTCCATGAGAGCCATTGATGTAGAGTTTTTTGCTCTAAATCCATACTGACTATTGCTTAGAATATTTTGTTTATCTAAAAATTGGTCTAGTCTGTTTACAAATAGTTTTTCAAGAATTTTTGAAAACTGTGGTAATAAGGATATAGGTCTATAATTGTTGAATACACATTTATCACCATTTTTAAAAAGAGGAACGACCTTAGCTACTTTCATATTATCTGGAAATATTCCTGTTGAAAATGATAAGTTACATATGTAAGTGAACGGCTCAATAACATGGCTCATTATGTCCTTCACAAACATCATATCCATGTCCACCCAGTCTTTCGATCTTTTGTCTGTAAGATGTTTTACTACATTCATTATTTCCTCTTTGTTAGTTCCATTTAGAAAAATACTATTTGCACAACCTGTAATTGAGTGGGTCACATTTTTATCTACTTTAGGTATCTTAGCTGCAAGGCTTGATCCAACATTCACAAAATATTGATTAAATTCATTTACAATTTCATTTTCATCATGAATTTCATCGTCGTCTTTTACAAAATATTTTGAAATACCAGTTTTTGCTTTATGATTCTTCAGGACACTATTCATTACTCGCCATGTTGCTTTCATATCACCATTACTTTTGTCTAACAATTTACTATAATATTCTTTCTTATGTTTCCTTATAATCCCCACTAATTTATTTTTATACTTTTTATATTTTTCTTCAGCGCTCTGACTTCGCAATTTCAAGAAACATGAATACAAATAATTCTTTTTTTTACAAGCATTTCTCAACCCTTTTGTCATCCATGGTTGATCAATCGTATTTCTCTTTGTGTAATTTGTTTGCACACAGTTTTTTTCGTACAGAGCTTCCAGGATATTCATAAACTCATCATATGCTCTATTCGCATCATTGACATACACATTCTTCCAGTCTTGTTTATTTAGATCCTCTTTCAGTTTTTCTAAAACTTTTTTTGACGTGTTTATGATCTTTTTCTTCATTGCGACTGCTTTTGTGATGCTTTGATCATTTTTATAGATTGTGAAAACTGGTAAATGATCACTTAGATCGGTCGTTAAGATACCACTTATCACGTCCCCATTTGTTATATTTGTGAAAATATTATCAATTATTGTGGCACTATGAGTTGTAATTCTTGTTGGCTTTGATATCACTGGATACATATTTAAACTGTACATTGAGTTTATAAATGTGCTTATGTTATTTGAATCTGTTTTATTTCCCATATCAATGTTAAAGTCTCCACACAAAAAAACATTTTTATTAAAACTCTTCTCCATTTGCTCCAAGATTTTATCCGTGAATATTTCTATATTTGCTCCTGGTGATCTATAAACACAACTTATTATTATGTTTTTATCATTTTTGTTTATTATTTCTATCGTTATCATTTCCATAATGTTATCCACTGTTATTGACATTTCATTATTTAATTTACATATTATTTCATTATTGACAAACAGAGCGACTCCACCACCTCTTTTATTATTTCTGTTCATATGATATAATTCATACCCATCGATGTGAATATTACTTGTGTTATCATCATTGAGCCATGTCTCTGACAGCGCTATTATTGTAAAAGTTCTATTTAACTGTTTTAAGTAATCTGTTATTTTTGATATATTTGCATTTATACTTCTGCTATTAAAGTGAATAATAGAGAGAACTCCATTTGATATATTGATGTCATTAAACTGCTCTTCATTATAATATTCGCTATCTTTTATTATAGGGAAAAAATTTGCATCAATCATATTTTCAACATTATATATTTTAGGTTCTGAGTCTTCGTTTGTTGTCATGTTTTAATGTATTTGTTCATCTCACTGTATGTTTTATCCATTTGTAATTTTTCATCTCTTGAATTCATCCAGATCCGTCAGCTCTTTTATCATTTTTGGCTGAGACCCTTCCTTTGCTTTGATAAAGACGTATCCATTTCTTGTCCATGTTGAATGTATTATTTTTTTTTTGCTTTTTAACCACCTTGCTTCCTTTGCAATTTTTCCATTTTTTTTGGTAAGATGTTCATTTATGTAAACGTCTGTTCCACTCAGTTTTCTTCTATTTTGCATAACATAGTTTTTTGTATACCTGCTATAGAACTTGACGACTACTGACGGTTTGAATCGTGATGAGTTACTGGGCAGGATGTGACAGAATGAAATGTCCCCATAGTTTATGTTAATGTGTCTTTCCCGTAAGAAAGTAACTACGCGTTCATCCAGAGTCTTTTGTTCTTCCTGAGATGCATTCTCATTTTGGTCTTCGTTGGTAGGATTTCTTGCATTTGTCTGACAATTGTTAATATCAAGTCCTGAGATCACCACGTTGTCTTGCTTTGTGTATTGTTCTAAGTCCTCTATTTTTTGTTCCAATTCAGCGATTTTATTGTCTTTGCTAATTATCAGTCCTTTCAGTTCTTTAACTTCTTTCACCAGTTCGGCCTGGGACTCCATTGTTTTTGTTAAGCTTTCTATTTGTCTACTCATAAAGTTGAGTGATTCTTTAAATTCTTGCATTTCTACTGAGATAATTCCCTCCGGGTCTGGTGATTTTTGTCCTCTATTTCTCATATTTACAGAGTCTGGTGACTTTTGTCCTTTATTTTTCGTCATACTTACAGAGTTAGTAGTTTAGTGGTAGCAGGTCTCTGGTTTGTTTGCTGAACCACGTGGCCCTTCCACGAGGCTCACAGGCCTTCCACAAGGCTCACAGGCCTAACGATGGTGGCTCTGGACCAGCAGTGCACACTTAGTAGTGCAACACCCAGATCAGCAGTTATTAGAACAGAACTCACGGTTTTAGCAGCCTGCAGCAATCAGCTCTCTTATCCGAAGAGGTTTTGCTCACTAGATGTAGCCCAGTTTGCATAGCACCTAGCTTCAGCTCCAATGGCTCCCGGCGCAGCTCCGATACCAGCCTGGTCCCAGGCGGTGGTCCTCTGGTTCACCCACGACGCTCCGATACCAGCCTGGTCCCAGGCGGTGGTCCTCTGGTTCACCCACGACGCTCCGATACCAGCCTGGTCCCAGGCGGTGGTCCTCTGGTTCACCCACGACGCTCCGATACCAGCCTGGTCCCAGGCGGTGGTCCTCTGGCTCACCCACGACGCTCGGCCCAGCTCGAAGCCCCAGGTGGCGTTCACGGTTTTTGGCTCACTCGCGGCGCTTGGTCCAGTTCAAAGCCCCAGCGGCGTTCACGGCTCACGGCTCTCGGCTCACTCGTCAGCCTGTAGCAACAATCCCAACTCCGTCTGCAGCTCAATCCCAACAATCCCAACTTGTCTGCAGCTTCTCGTGAAGCACCTCGAACGAAGATTAAGATGGATTGGGTGGTATGGGCAATCAACTCTACTGAAAGATTTCAACAAAAGGCAAGGCACGGGGGAGCTGGCCCATCCCCGCAGATGAAACGAGAGGATACGCCATGGATTCCGATGGAATGGTGAGCGTCTCGCTCTCTGTGTGCTCTGAGGGAATGTGAAGAATCTGGATTAAATTGGATTATGATGGCAGCGCTTTGCTTTTTTTGGCGTTTTGTGGAGCACTGGCCTATCGGCAAATGAGGGAGAGATTCAGCAGGACCTAATGCTGGAGCACCCAATCTGATCTGCGCCGTGACCTCGGAAATCAGCTGTTTATGAGCTAATCCGGAAGGTGAACACGATCTCTGAGGATCGCAGATCATCCGCTCGGATTGGGACTCTGGACGCTGTTGGTCAACATCTAAGGGCCACAGCTTGGATCAGTGGAAAAAGTCCCGAATTGGACCATATCAGAGTTGCCCAGCAGGACTCAAGGCTGAAGGAAATTATACTGTCTGCCTGAAGTGAAAAATATTTGTAATCCTTATCTGACTTACCCTAAACAGCCTTGGAAAAGGCTGGATATCAAATTTCTCCTGAGACGTGTTTTACTGAGGCAAACAGCTGCACCTACCGCTACCCCCCCCTCCCCCCGGAGAACTTTTCTATGAGCGTTATCGGAGGCCGGCTGGTTACATCTCAGAACTGTTTGCTATCTGGAATGTCTCATGGACAGAAATCTCACTGCCTCAGTCTCAAAATGCAACATGTGATTGTCTTAAATGTGCTTCTGGTATCTTTTTTTAATACCAACGCTGTGACCCTCATGGTTCTTTCCTTGTTTTCACACCTTTGACCTTCATCCCGATACGGATGGGAGAGGCAGCGCTGAAGAACATTATGTGATATGATGTCTCATGTGGTCTGATAGCAGCAGCTTCACACACTCCCCCCTTTCAGGATGACTGTGCGTACATATTCACGCTGTACTGGTGCAAACTTGTGCAATGTTAATAAAAGTACTCTGACTCTGAGCTTCATTATCTGTGTCTGCAGCTACCTGGACCAGCCACTCACTCAAAACATCAACTTGAAACAGTAAATAGTCATCACTGACTGTATTACTTTCAGCCAAGCTAGCAATGTGCCTTAATTCCTCAGCAATCCTACAATACATCTCTAATAGTTGTTTACTTCCTCTCAAATAAGGAGCTCTCCTAAGAGGATCGCATCGCAGGCATGCACAAAAAACACACTGATCGTTCTCTTTCCTGTTTATTGACCAATAGTAGAAGAGCTGGACATAGAAAGCAGCCCTCCTCATTAACATAACGATGAGGCAGAAATGCAGCGAGCAAACAATACAGCAATAAATACAGCAAACAATACAGCAAACAATACAGCAATAAATACAGCAAACAATACAGCAAACAATACAGCAATAAATACAGCAAACAATACAGCAAACAATACAGCAATAAATACAGCAAACGATACAGCAAACAATACAGCAAACAATACAGCAAACAATACAGCAAACAATACAGAAATAAATACAGCAAACGATACAGCAAACAATACAGCAAACAATACAGCAATAAATACTAGGGATGCACCGATCCACATTTCTCACTTCCGATCCGATACCGATACTTATTAGCTCAGTATCTACCGATACCGATACTTTCCCGAACCGATACTGTTCAGGTATTTGACTCTGTAAAATGAAACTTTTGCACCCAAACTATTCATTTTAACCCTGATGCATGCTCAATAAGATAAACCCAATGAAGACACTCTTAAGCCTTACAATAGGGAACCCCCCTACTGTAAGGCTTAAGAGTGTCTTCATTGGGTTTATCTCACACAATGTTAAAAAGGGCAGTCACAGATTGTGATTGAACACAAGTGCTCTTTGAAGCTGGATCGGAAAAGTATCGGCAGGTTTGATCCGATACCCGATACTTAAATAATGCTGGTATCGGATACCTATACCAATACTGGATTGGATCTGCCCCATCCCTAATAAATACAGCAAACAATACAGCAAACAATACAGCAAACAATACAGCAAACAATACAGCAAACAATACAGCAATAAATACAGCAAACGGAAAAACAGCGAGCAGAAATACATCGAGCAGAAAAGGGAGAAGCAAAAAAAAGGCATAGCAAAATATCTATTTATATTGACGGAAACTCATGTGTAAGGAGAAATAAAAAAGAATATATATATTTATGCTTTTATTTCTCATTAAAATATAAATTTCTACTTTGATTTATATATTTATTCTTTTATTTATTATTATGTAGGATATATATTTCTACTTTGATTTATACAGTATATTCATTCTTTTATGTCGGATATATATTTATTCTTTTATTTATTATTATGTCAGTTTGGTCCTCCATAGTTATCCGTTCGTCCTCTGTAAAAGATTAAATATGCATTAAAGGGCAAGCAGGACTTGTTTGAGTGTACAGTATAGAGAATCCCTTCATTATGTATACAGTATTAAAGATCTGAACATGCCAAAAGACAGTGCAAATGACTGAAGGAGGTGTGCACTGCAGTTCCTAAATACAAAAAATTATCCTAAGATACATACACTGTTGTATTTGATATCTCAATATGGAGATGATTTGTGGAGTTTGTGATGGGTTGCATTATGATCAGGATTCTGTGAGGGGAACTTTGTTGTTGTTTTTTTGTTTGTATTTGTTATTTTAATTTGGTTTGAACTTTTATACACCTTAAATCATACCTGATATTCTAGTCACACTGTTTTCAATCCTTCTTAGGATCCACTGTCTCTTCTCAGGTGGTTTATTGTAGCTCAGCCACAAAGTAGGATGAAGGTTTTCCTACGTCAACCGTTTGTCGCCAAAGTGAAATGAGCACACATTTGTGTGGTCTCTTCAAGTTCACATGTATCTTCTAGTTCACATTTTTTCAGCCACATATTTCTTAGGTCCTCATCTGTAGGTAAGAGATACTATACCTCTTTTCACAGAAACACTCTTTTTGTTTTGGGTCCGTGTTCAAAACTCTGTTGTTGTAGCCACTGATTTAGTTTGGTCTAGTTGTTCATACAGATGTGAACACAACAGGTACCTGAACTCAGCACAGCTATTTTTGTTAACTTTATTGTTGTTAAAGCTGCAATCTGTAGTTTTTCTAAAAATATATTTTAAATATATTTCTTCACTCTGTCACTATCTCCTGACAGACTGATATTAGACAAGTAATCTTTGAAAAAAACTATCACTATCACTAACTATCCCCTTACTTCTCCAGGTGTTACTAAAAGCATTTCTAAAAACCCACAGTGACCCGCCGTTAACCAGCCAATAAAAACAGAGCTTCTCACGCTCCTAACCCATGCCCCCGCCTGTCCCAGCCCCAGCGGCCGCGCACGTTCTCGTTCAAAGGATTGCAAAGCGATGCAAAACTGTTTTGTATGTGACACAAATGTATTAAATTCCCCTTCTTCATCCCTGATCTGGACTTTTCTTTTGTTTTTTTGCCAAAAGTCAAGTGATCGCTTCCTCCTCCGCTGACTCCATGACTGAAATGAGGAAATTAATGAATTTGTCACGAGCGAATTAAACTCGGGTTCAACGTGGCTGCGCGAGGCTCTGCAGATTTCATGGTGTTCTGGTGTGCTGAACCAGCGCTCCATGTTTTTATTTTATTTTTTACAATGTTTTATTAAAATATAAACACAGAAAATCGCAGTGGCTGCGACAGGACATGCAGTGGAGGGGAGCTAAGGAAGCTGAGCTGAAGTTCAGCAGAGCAAGGGGGAGCAGAGCCATATATGGCTCTGAGGGGGAGGGACCAGAAACGTGTCTCTGTTCAAAATTTTTCTAAGTTCCAGCGTGTTCAAAAAACTACAGACTGCAGCTTTAACAAAAATCTCAAAGTGCTAGTGCAAATTAAGCCCTTCCTGTTATTGTTATTGGCAATG
>JBBPBX010079133.1:0-16457 GCA_038048925.1 Garcialebias charrua
GCACCAGCAAGGTGGGCCATTGTTATAAAATCATGATTAAGTGCATCAGCTGGGAGAATCCTGTCAGCTGAATTGATATTTTGTGTTTTCCTAATAAAATCTATAAAGCATTCTAAATCTTTAGAATTATTGGGATCCTTAGTTTTTGGTGCCATTTTCTTCAAATCATTCAGAGACTGAAACCATTCGTAACTATAGTTTTTGATTGTAATGCATCCTGTTGTTTTAAAATATTGTTCTGCTGTTTTCAGTCTCCAAACAGGATCTGGGCTGCTCTGGTCCCGTAGAAAATAATTGCCAACATACCTGCCAGTATCCAGTAATTTTTTGTCAGGCATACCATGAAGCTTTATTATAAATTCCAAGGTTTCAAACTCTGAACTTGCTGGATACATGTGCTGCGAAAGGAACAGAAAAACTAATGTACTTCCAAGACCCCAAATGTCAATACTTTCGTCCATAGGAAAGCCTAGATAAACCTCGGGCGCTCTATAACCAGGCGCTTGCAAACAAGATCGCTTTGATAATTCTGAGGTCGAGCCTGCAAGGCCAAAGTCAATTAATTTCACTCTGAACAGCATTTTTTCACGATTGACAATCATTATATTATCCGGTTTGATGTCTGTATGGGTAATGCCTAATCGTTTTAGTGCGTTGAGAGCAATGAGCATCTGTTCAGCAATCGGTCGGATTTCTGAAATACTTAGAGATTTAGGAAATATTTTTTGTATCCAGTCAAACAAACTCACTTCTAACAACTCAAACACAAAGCAAGTGTTGCCTTTGTATGGAAAAATGTCAAAGTACCTGATCAAGTTGTTTTTGTCTGTATCGAGCTCTCTGAGTTTTTCTAGTATCCTGGCTTCTAGATTAGCTGACCATTTGTGAGATTTATTTATTACTTTCATTGCTACAAACTCGTTTGTAAAACCTTTTCTGCATCTAAAAACGTTACCAAAGACCCCTTCTCCAAGTTTTTGGATAAGGTGGTAGTCAGTAGATTTATGACGGATGGTAAAATCTTTCGCAGAAACAATTTCAGACAAATTTGTGGCATTTTCTGAGTCTTTTAGACTAAAGTATTGGTCATTCGATTTCTTATCTGTATCATCAGTGGCATCTGAATTAGCTACCGGTAAGTATTCTCGATCATCTGAGCTCTCAACTCCACACCTAAGCAATAATCTATATGCTAAAATTCTATATGGGGCAAGATTGCTCTTCTGAAGGTGTTCCATTGTAATGAACCAATGATTGAGTGCATAGTCTGGCAAGTCCCTGTCTTGTGGATTTAATTTTAACAGGGTTTTAAGGAAATCTATAAATGCTTCCAAATCCTCTAATTCAGATGAATCTAAGTCTGCATGTGTTTTTCTTAAATCATCTAGCGACTCTAAATGATCATAAGTCCACTCTCTGGTTTTAATTCTCTTTCCAGTTGCTTTGTAATATTCTTGGGTTGTTTTAAATCTCCATGTATTATCTTCCGTTTTATCTTGAGTAAAATAGCGCCGAGTTTGCGATCGTTTCTCAAGGAAAGAATCAGCTGGTTTGCCATGTAGTTTAACAACAAACTTCAAATAATTGTACTCGCAGTCCGTTGGATACAAATTTTGACCAAGAAATAGATAAGCCAGCAAACAGCCAACACTCCACGTATCAATGCTTTCATCCAGCGAATAATCCCAGAAGATTTCTGGTGCGCTATAGCCCCAAAACACAGGGAGAGTGACCTCCGATAATTTGACTGTCTCAACAGCGGTCCCAAAACCTGCCAGCTTCACTCTGAACGGCTGAGAGAGATGATTCACAAATAAAATATTCTCAGGCCGTATATTTGCATGTGTAATTCCAGCATATTTCAGTGCTCTCAGAGCTACAAGCATCTGGTGGGCAATTCCTCTGATTTCGCTTAGCTTAAGAGGTGTACAATTTCGTTTTTTCATGAAGTCCTGGAGGTTGAAATCAAGTTTTTCAAAAGCTAAACAGACACGATCCTTAAATATGAAGTTGTCAATAAACTTAACAATATGGTTTCTGTCAGGATTTAGACTTCTGAGACGATGTAAAGCATTGACCTCTCGTTCTTCTGTACGGTAATAGTTTTTTTTCTTTATGCATTTCAAAACAAGCATTTTTTCAGTTTTCTCTTTTCTGCAAGTGACGACTTCTCCAAAGTGACCTTGTCCTAAAATTTCCACAACATTGTATATGTTTGACTTAATTGTAATAGGGGCACCGACTTGTGCTTGAAAGGCTGAATTTTTATTAAAAATTGAAGTTAATCTTTCAATGTATTTGGCCATTTTCAAACACCAGAATGTTAAAAGAACATGTGAACTTAACTGCGTCTTCCAAAACTATGTTCCACCAAAAACTAATGTCTCATATATATAGACTTTTCCGAGTGATACATCAAAGGCAACATCAAAGGCATCATCAAAACTAAAGTGATGATGTCATCAAGCATCATCTTGTGTTCCATGAACATCATTCATGACGCATGATGTCATCAAGCATCATCTTGTGTTCCATGATACATCATTCATGAATCAAGCATCCTGTGTTCCATGATGCATGATGTCATCAAGAGTCATGGAACACAGGAAATGCAACCTAGCTATTTTGGCGTTCAAATAATAACAATTTAGTGAGCAAACATTTCATATTTCGTATGGTAAGGGAAACACTGGATTATTATTGCAAGTGTTTTAATTATCAGAGGCATTCAGTGGTGGTTTGGCAGGGTGGTTGATATAAATTTTTGGTATATAAACAAAATTCATGTGAAAATATTTATGATGCAGGACCCTGATTCATAAAAATTCAACAGCAACCTGCAGTTCAGTTCAGGCTGACTAATTTTAGTTTCGGCCTGTTTATAACAAAGTTAACAAAACTACTGTAACCCATCTGCTAATGGTTAAGATATAATTTTTTTGTTTTACTGTTGCGTTATTGGTTTTATTTTGAAAACCGGAAGTCTGTTTGATTTGACAGGAAGTGTGATGCATGAAAAAAATAGCTTGACATCGGAAATCACTTGTTTACACACGTGCTGAAGCAAGAAAGAGATAAATGGTTTTTACAAAATGTATTTTACTGTGCCTAAAACTTGATGTGAGTCAGTTTATGATGCTAACTTTGTAAAACCCTTGTTCAGAGTTTGGATAAGCGTAGTAGAAGGAGCAAGTTAACATGGTAAATCACCCCATCCCTTGGTAAGTTAGCTCACTCCTGTTGCTAGCTGCTTCATGAGCAATTCACAAAATTGGAATGACAGTGGAAAGGGAGAACGTTGTCTTTGCACATTTTCAGTTATTTACAAATAATTTATGTTGCAGTTTACAATTTATTTATGTAATTAAGTAGAAAAATCTGTGTAAAGCACACTTCATCACTAAAATCATTTAGTAACAGTTTCTAACTTGGGTTTTAAAATGGACAGTGATTTTAAATTAGATTCCCAGATTGGAGCGGTGGTCAAGACCAGTTTTTATCACCTCAGACAGCTGGCTAAGGTAAAGCCCATCCTTACACAGCAGCAGCTGGAAACAGTAATCCATGCCTTCAGTAATCCATGCCTTCATCACCTCTCGGCTGGATTACTGTAACGCTCTTTACCTTGGAGTCAGCCAGTCCTACCAAACATGTATCCCTGGAAGCTGCCGTACTCCAGGAGCTCGTTTTTCGAGATGCACTTGGTCATGTCGTCGTTTGGGATGAAATAATATTCCTGTCCGTTCTCCTCGTCCTTCCGTTGGGGTCTGGTTGTGTCTACGCAAAATGAAAGATAAATAATTAACAAAATGAACATCAGTTTTTTTCTTCTCTTGTGAAGAGAAACACTTGAAGTTTCCTTACGTGGAGCAGGGTAGGAAAACTTCTCCGGGTATTTTGTCAGCAGTGCATTTTTGATGTGGCTCCTTCCAACACCAGGTGCTCCTGAGAAGAGACCAATTTTCAAAACAAAGTTACTTCAAAGGGGTTTAATTTATAAATTACCCCTAATGGCATTTGAAGATGAATTTCAGAAAGAACCCAATAGAGAAAGTCTACTTCAAAGTATGTTGGAGCCCATACTCAAGTACTGATGAGAACAACTGGGTTCTGCTTACCGATCAGCACCAGAGTTTTTCTTTTAAAAGCAGGGAGCCTCACAACTTCTTCGTAAGAAATCACGTCCAGCTGGTCGAAAACTGAAACAAGTTGAAAGTTAGGATGAGGCTGCAGTCGAGTTTGACTGAGTGAAGGAGCTGGAAGAACAGTTCCAGTGGAAACACTCACTCGAGCTGTGTTTAGCCAGATATTTGTCTTTGCACTTCTTCTTCTTCCCAAACGGGCTGCAGGACTGAGTGCCCTCCTTGGCCTTGCTCTTATGTTTATGTTTATGTTTATGTTTATTAAATTTGTTCATTTTTTTTACAAAAGAAACAATACAAGGCAATCTCATAATGATAGTGTACAAAATGTAAAAAAATGAAAGGTGGCAGAAAGAAGAATAAATCTTATTATATCTGCCCCTTATCTCCAACAATCAGATTAAACAACAGTAGTCAAACCATGTAAACAATAATAATCTTCAACCAACTTTTTCCAACAGTCAGGTTAAACAATAATATTCTTCAACCAACAGTACAAAATTACTAACTCTTTTTAATTTTCTAACTAACAGTACAAAATGACTAACTCTTTCTAATTTTCTAACTAATACAATACACATTACGTTATTTCACATATATTTTTTTAACACATTTGTTTTGATCATTTTTTTAAATGTAAACATTGACTTGGCATTTTTAACTACATTCTCCAAGCCATTCCATAATCTAATTCCCTGGATTGAGGTAGAACGTCCCTTCAAACTGGTTCTGAATTGTGGTTTTACAAACAACTCTGTTCCCTTAAGATTATAACAACTTTGTCTTTTAACAAAGTGCATTTGGATATTTAAAGGTAATGCATTATTTTGAGCTCTATACATAACTGATAAAATATTATAGTCTACCAAATCATGGAACTTCAATAACTTCAGTTGATAAAATAATGTACTTGATGGATGACGGTAATGCTTTCTAGTGATAATTCTTACAGCTCTTTTCTGTAATACAAAAATAGGCTTTGTGATTGTTTTACACGCTTTCCCCCAAACATCAATACAATAGATTAAGTGTGGAACAATGATTGTGTTATACAACAAATACAGAGCTTTATCATTCAATAGGTCTCTGACTTTGTACAGTACTGCTATCGATCTAGCTATTTTTATTCTTACAGAATTTATGTGTTGTTTCCATGTCAGTTTGTCATCAATGATAACACCCAAAAACTTCACCTCATTCACTCTACAAATCTCAACATCCTCAATTTTGAGTGGAACATCAACAGTTTTCTTTTTATTACCGAATATCATGTAATTAGTTTTTTCTAGATTTAATGATAATTTATTTATTTTAAACCAAGTTTGTATCTTGACAAATTCTGTCTTTATCAATTCTAACATTTGTTCTATATCTTCACCTGAACAGAAAAAAGTGGTATCATCAGCGAAAAGTACACATTTAAGGAGTCCTGACACATTTACCAAGTCATTCACATATAAAATAAAAAGCTTTGGTCCAAGTACAGAGCCTTGGGGAACTCCACATGTGATATTACAGAGGTCAGATCTTACATCATTTATTTGTACAAATTGTTTCCTATTTTTTAAGTAGCTAGATACCCACTGTAATGCTGGTCCTCTAATACCATATTTGTTCAGTTTTTCAAGGAGAATGGTGTGATCAATAGTATCGAATGCTTTTTTTAAATCAACAAAAATACTGATACAATGTTGTTTTTGATCGACAGCAGTAGTTATTTGTTCCATTAATTCCATGAGAGCCATTGATGTAGAGTTTTTTGATCTAAACCCATACTGACTGTTGCTTAGAATATTTTGTTTATCTATAAATTGGTCTAGTCTGTTCACAAATAGTTTTTCAAGAATTTTTGAAAACTGTGGTAACAAGGATATAGGTCTATAATTGTTGAATACACATTTATCACCATTTTTAAAAAGAGGAACGACCTTAGCTACTTTCATATTATCTGGAAAAATTCCTGTTGAAAATGATAAGTTACATATGTATGTGAACGGCTCAATAATATGGCTCATTATGTCCTTTACAAACATCATATCCATGTCCACCCAGTCTTTCGATCTCTTGTCTGTAAGATGTTTTACTACATTCATTATTTCCTCTTTGTTAGTTCCATTTAGGAAAATACTATTTGCACAACCTGTAATTGAGTGGATCATATTTTTATCTACTTTTGGTATCTTAGCTGCAAGGCTTGATCCAACATTTACAAAATATTGATTAAATCCATTAACAATTTCATTTTCATCATGAACTTCATCGTTGTCTTTTACAAAATATTTTGAAATACCAGTTTTTGCTTTATGATTCTTCAGTACACCATTCATTACTCGCCATGTTGCTTTCATATCACCATTAGTTTTATCTAATAATTTACTATAATATTCTTTCTTATGTTTCCTTATAATCCCTACTAATTTATTTTTATACTTTTTATATTTTTCTTCTGCGCTCTGACTTCGTAATTTCAAGAAACATGAATACAAATAATTCTTTTTTTTACATGCATTTCTTAACCCTTTTGTCATCCATGGTTGATCATTCGTATTTCTCTTTGTGTAATTTGTTTGCACACAATTCTTTACATACAGGGTTTCCAAGATATTCATAAACTCATCATATGCTCTGTTCGCATCATCAACATACACATCATTCCAGTCTTGTTTATCCAGATCCTCTTTCAATTTTTCCAAAACTTTTTTTGATGTGTTTATGATTTTTTTCTTCGTTGTGACTGCTTTTGTGATATTTTGATCATTTTTAAAGATTGTGAAAACTGGTAAATGATCACTTAAGTCGGTCGTTAAGATACCACCTATCACATCCCCATTTGTTATATTTGTGAAAATATTATCAATTATTGTGGCACTATGAGTTGTAATTCTTGTTGGCTTTGATATCAATGGATACATATTTAAACTGTACATTGAGTTTATAAATGTGCTTATGTTATTTGAATCTGTTTTATTTCCCATATCAATGTTAAAGTCTCCACACAAAAAAATATTTTTATTAAAACTCTTCTCCATTAGTTCCAAGATTTTATCAGTGAATATTTCTATATTTGCTCCTGGTGATCTATATACACAACTTATTATTATGTTTTTATCGTTTTTGTTTATAATTTCTATTGTTATCATTTCCATAATATTATCAACTATTATTGACATTTCATTATTTAATTTACATTTTATTTCATTATTGACAAATAGTGCGACACCACCACCTCTTTTATTATTTCTGTTCATATGATATAATTCATACCCCTCGATGTGAATATTACTTGTGTTATCATCATTAAGCCATGTCTCTGACAGCGCTATTATCGTAAAAGTTCTATTTAATTGTTTTAAGTAATCTGTTATTTTGGATATGTTTGCATTTATACTTCTGCTATTAAAGTGAATAATGGAGAGAACTCCATTTGATATATTGATGTCATTAAACTGCTCTTCATTATAATATTCGCTATCTTTTATTACAGGAAAAAAATTTGCATCAATCACATTTTCAACATTATATATTTTAGCTTCTGAGTCTTCGTATGTTGTCATGTTCTAATGTATTTGTTCATTTCACTGTATATTTTATCCATTGTGAGTTGTTTCATTGATTTGTAATTTTCATCTCCTGAATTCATCCAGATCCGTCAGTTCTTTTATCATTTTAGGCTGAGACCCTTCCTTTGCTTTGATAAAGACGTATCCATTTCTAGTCCATGTTGATGCTATTTTTTTTTCTTTGTTTTTTAACCACCTTGCTTCTTTTGCAATTTTTCCATTTTTCTTGGTAAGATGTTCATTTATGTAAACGTTTGTTCCTTGCAGATTTCTTCTATTTTGCATGACATAGTTTTTTGTATTCCTGCCAATGAACTTAACGACCACTGACGGTTTGAATCTTGGTGAATTATTGGGCAGGGTGTGACAGAACGAAATGTCCCCATATTTTATGTCCATGTTCATGTCCTGTAAAAAAGTAACTACAAGTTTCTCCAGACTCTCCTGTTCTTCCTGAGATTCATACTCATTTGGATCATTGTTATTAGGAGCTCTTTGACGTGTCCGACACTTACTAACATCAAGTCCTGAGATCACCACGTTTTCCTGCTTTGTGAATTGTTCTAAAACCTCTATTTTTTGCTCTAATTCTGCAATTCTCTTGTCTTTGTTAGTTACCAGTTCTTTCAGTTCTCTTATTTCTCCAACCAGACCGGCCTGGGACTCCATCTTTGCTGTTAAACTTTCTATTTGTCTACCCATAAAGTTGAGGGATTCTCTAAAGTCTTGCATATCTGAGTTGTTTCCCTCTGAGTCTGGTGACTTTTGTCCTCTATTTTTCATATTTACAGAGACTGGTGACTTTGGTCCTTTACCTCTCGTCATACTTACAGAGTTTGTGATCTAGTGGTAGCAGGTCTTTTGTTTATTCACTGAACCACATGGCCTTTCCACGAGGCTCACAGGCCTAAAGATGATTGGTGTGGCCCAGCAGTGCAGCACCCAGATCAGCAGTTATTAGATCAGAACTCACGGTTTCAGCAGCCTGCAGCATTCAGATCCACCATCTGAAGAGGTCCGCTCACTAGATCAGACGCAGTCCAGCCAGCACCGCACTCAGCTCCAGTGGCTCAAGGCCCAGCTCCGACCCCCACCAGAACCGATGCAGCCCAGTTAGCACAGCACGTAGCTCCAGGCCCAGCTCCGATCCCCACCAGAACCGATGTAGCCCAGTTAGCACAGCACGTAGCTCCAGGCCCAGCTCCGATCCCCACCAGAACCGATGCAGCCCAGTTAGCACAACACGTAGCTCCAGGTCCAGCTCCGACTCCCAGCCCCAGGCGTCGGTCCCCCGGCTCACGGCGGTCCGTCCAGCTCGAAACTCCAGGCCGCGGTCCTCCGGTTCTCCCACGACTCTCCAGGCGGCGTTCACGCTCGGCCCACTCGCGGTGCCTGGCCCCGGCTCTCTCACGGCTCCCAGCCCAGCTCGAACTCCAGGCCGCGGTCCTCCGGCTCTCCTACGGCGCTTCAGGCGGCGTACACGGCGCTCGGCTCACTCGTGGTGCCCGGCCCAGCTTAAAGTTCCAGGCGGCGTATACGACACTTGGCCCACCACCGCGCTACCACTGTAGCGTGTTTTGTTGTGTTCTTTCACTGCAACAAAGCACCCCCAGCGTGCCGGCCCGCTTTTCTTCGTAATAACCAGCGTATTCTCCGGTTTATTTGTTCACAAAGCCTGCAACTACAGCACCCGGATACGGTGAGCTAGCTCGGTTAGCTTTGTTTAGCCCGGTTTGTAGCTACGCTAGGCTAACTCTCGGCAAAAACTCACGGACACGTTGGCTTGTAGATTCATAATTCTGGATCGCAAGTTCCAGTCCAATTTCCGCAGCTTTTTCAACGCTCTTCTCTGTACATCTCTGCACATCCAGCGCAAAAAAGCTCTCCAAATACTCCTTTTGGAGGTAATACTGGCAGGAGCCCGACTAAAGACGTCCACTCTGCTCAGTCGCCATCTTGCTATCTCTTACTGGCCACCCTCCTGCAAAAGAAAAACGCAGTGAAGTCTGCGGCACGTGGCCATGTGCATATTTCACTCTGAAGCGTCGACCACCGGATACGACATATACCATTCTTGGAGCTCGGGGGAGGGAATGAGTCCGGCAAAGTCGACGGCGCTGCTCTCCAGCCGGCCCTGCCACCAGCTGGGGTCCTGCTTGTTGATGATGTGGATGATGTCTCCGGTTTGAAACTTTAGGCCGGCCTCTTTGCACGGGATGAGGTCGTCCTTGGTAGGGTCGTAATCAAACTGAGCCCTCATGTACGTCTGCACATTAAGATTAATTACACACACAAAACTTTTGTTTGGCAGAATAGTTTGTTGTAGCTGAGACAGGAAGTGATGAAATGTGTCAATTAGGACTTTATGAACGTTAGAATCTACAAAGTACAGTAATGACACAAATGAATAAATACCATACCAATCATGTGGCAATAAATACCAATGACACAAATGAATAAATACCATACCAATGATGTGGCAGGAAATAAAAGTTTCCTGCTTAAGGGATGTTTTATCCATTATGAAGTGGTGTAACCCTAACCCGCTAAAATATATTACTAAGCTGAATACATGTATATATAGTGTTTCTGAGTTTACTGTTTGTTAAGAACGAGGGGCGATCTGTTAAAAGCCTGAGTGGACCTATGAAAAGCAAGTTGTCCAGTAGCTCAACTTGTTAAGCATCCCATGATTGGCGCAGAGATACTTTTCTCGAAGCTGGTTCGAATCTCACTCGGTACGGTTAAAACTTATTTTACGTTTGTCTTTTATTGGATAAAAAAATGAGGACTGAGATTAAAAGGAAGGAGTTTGTGAAACTCCTTTTTTTTTATCCAATAAAAGACAAACGTAAAATAAGTTTTAACCGTACCGAGTGAGATTCGAACCAGCTTCGAGAAAAGTATCTCTGCACCAATCGTGGGATGCTTAACCAGTTGAGCTACTGAACAACTTGCTGATTGATTGAATTGATTGATTGATGTTTATTCATTCATTTTAAAAGAACAATACAAGACAGTTTCATCAGATACAAGAATACAAGTAGGATAAAATGAAGGGAGCAGAAAGAAGATGAAATCTTATTATATCTGCCCCTATTTCACAGTTTGTTCAACCAATGATAACCTTCAAGCAACATCACAGAATGAATAATTCTACTTATTTTTCTAACTGTAATACACAAACTACATCACCCATAATTCTACTTAATTTTTCTAACTGTGATACACAAACTACATCACAAAATGAATAATTCTACTTAATTTTTCTAACTAATACACAATTTTTCCAACTAATACACAAACTACATCACACTTAAATTTTTTTTAATTACTTTTTTACTTCTACTTAATTTTCCTATTTTTTTATTATTTTATTTTTTTAACTTAATTTTCCTAACTGTAATACACAAACTAGATCATAAAATGAATAATTCTACTTAATTTTTCTAACTGTAATACACAAACTAAAAGATGGCACAACATCAAGATGTTCACAAAATGAATAATTCTACTTAATATTCCTAACTGTAATACACAAAATACATCACAAAAATGAATAATTCTACTTAATTTTTCTAACTGTAATACACAAACTGCTTCACAAAATGACTAACTCTACTTAATTTTTCTAACTGTAATACACAAACGCACTAAGCTACATCATAAGTACAACATAGGTGTAATACACAAACACGCAAGGTTACATCATATATAGTTTTTGAGCAAGTCCTTTTTGACCTTTTTCTTAAATGTATACATTGATTTTTCATTTTTAACATCACTCTCCAGAGCATTCCACAATCGAACTCCCTGAATTGAGGTAGACCGTCCCTTTAAGCTGGTTCTGAATTGTGGTTTGATGAATATCTCTGTCCCTTTGAGATTGTAATAACTTTGTCTTTTTATAAAATTTCTTTGGATATTTAAAGGTAATGTGTTATTATGAGCCCTATACATAACTGATAAAATACTATATTCTACCAATTCCTGGAATTTCAATAAGTTTAGCTGAAGAAACAAAGTGTTTGATGGGTGACTGAAATGTTTTCTGGTGATTACTCTTACAGCTCTCTTTTGTAAAATAAAAACAGGCTTTGTAATAGTTTTGCACGCTTTTCCCCAAACCTCAATACAATAGATTAAATGTGGAGCAATGATTGTGTTATACAACATATGTAAAACTTTATCAATTAAAAAATCCCTGACTTTATACAGTACTGCAATTGATCTAGCTATTTTTTAATGGAATTTACATGATGTTTCCACGTCAGTTTGTCATCAATGATAACACCCAGAAACTTCACTTCACTCACTTTACAGATCACAACATCTTCAATTTCAAATGGATCGTCATCAACAATTCTCTTTTTGTTACTGAATATCATGTAATTAGTTTTATCTAAATTCAAAGATAATTTGTTTAATTTAAACCAAGTTTGTATTTTTATAAATTCTGTTTTCATCATATCCAAAATCTGTTTTATGTCATTACCCGAACAGAAAAATGTGGTGTCATCGGCAAAAAGAACACATTTAAGTAGTCCTGACACATTTACCAAGTCAAAGGAGCCAAGATGGTATAGTGGTTAGGGCGTTTGACTTGGGACCCAAAGGACGCAGGTTTGCGTCCCGGCCACTACACACCTTGGGGTGTCTATGAGTGCACACCTAATTCTCCAGCTCCCCGAGCGCCCTCTGGCTGCTCACTGCACCACCTGGGGTGGTTGGGTTAAATGCAGAGACGAATTTCGTCTGTGTATGGGAAACATACGCAGATGACAGACAAACACATTATTATTATTATTATTCACATATAAAATAAATAACTTTGGTCCAAGCACAGAACACTGAGGAACTCCACAAGTGATATCACGGAGGTCAGATCTAACATCATTTATTTGCACAAACTGTTTCCTGTCCTTCAAATAGCTAGATACCCACTGTAATGCTGGTCCTCTAATACCATATTTATTTAGTTTTTCAAGGAGAATGGTGTGGTCAATGGTATCAAATGCTTTTTTTAGATCAACAAAAACACTAACACAGTACTGTTTATGATCGACAGCATTAGTTATTTGTTCCATTAAATCCATGAGAGCCATTGACGTAGAGTTTTTTTCTCTAAACCCATATTGACTGCTACTTAAAATATTTTGTTTATCAATAAATTGATCCAATCTGGTCACAAATAGTTTTTCTAGAATTTTTGAGAACTGTGGTAATAAGGATATTGGCCTATAATTATTGAATACACATTTATCACCATTTTTAAAAAGAGGAATTACCTTTGCTACTTTCATGTTATCTGGAAATATTCCTGTTGAAAAAGATAAATTGCATATATATGTAAACGGTTCAATAACATAACTTATTATTTCTTTTACGAACATCATATCCATGTCCACCCAGTCTTTTGATCTCTTGTCTGAGAGATTTTTTACCATTTTCATAATTTCCTCTTTGTTAGTTCCACTAAGAAAAATACTGTTGGTGCAACTTTTAATTGAATGACACACCTTATTATCTACTTTTGGTATTTTAGCTGCAAGGCTTGATCCAATATTTACAAAATATTGATTAAATTCATTTACGATATCATTCTCATCATGTATTTCTTTGTCATCTTTCACAAAATATTTTGCAATGTTCGTTTTTGCTTTATGACTTTTTAGAACATCATTTATTACTCGCCATGTTGTTTTAGTGTCACCATTGCTCTTGTTTAATAAATCACTATAGTATTCTTTCTTGCATCTTCTTATAATCATTACCAATTTATTTTTATATTTTTTATATTTTTCTTCAGCTTGTTGTGTTCTCGTTTTTAAGAAACATAAATACAAGTTTTTTTTTTTTTTACAAGCATTTCTCAACCCTTTAGTCATCCAAGGTTGGTCAACAATATTTCTTTTTCTACGATTTCTTTGCACACAATTCTTTTCATACAGAGCTTCTAAAATGTTCATAAATTCATCATATGATCTGTTAACATCATCAATATACACGTCCTTCCAGTTTTGCTTCTGTAAATCATCTTTTAATTGATCCATAGCTTTTTTTGATGTGTTTATTATTTTTTTCTTAATTGTAACTTCTTTTGTAATGTTTTGATCATTTCTGTAGATAGTGAAAACTGGTAAATGATCACTTAAATCAGTTGTTAAGATACCACCTGTCATATCCCCATTTGTTATATTTGTGAAAATGTTGTCAATTATCGTAGCACTATGAGTTGTAATTCTTGTTGGTTTTGATATTAACGGATAAAGATTTAAACTATACATTGAATTTAGAAATGTGCTGATGTTATTTGAATCCGTTTTATTTCCCAGGTCAATATTAAAGTCTCCGCACAAGAAAACTTTTTTATTTAAACTCTTTTCCAGTAGTTGTATGATTTTATCGGTGAATATTTCTATATTTGATCCTGGTGATCGATATACACAACTTATGGATATGTTTTTAGCATTTTCGTTTAATATTTCTATTGTTATTATTTCCATAAGATTGTCAACAATTATTGACATTTCTTTAATTATTCTACACTTTATTTCATTTTTGACAAATAGAGCTACTCCACCACCTTTTTTATTGTTTCTGTTTAAATGATATAATTCATATCCTTCGATGTGAACATTATTTTTGTTTTCATCATTAAGCCATGTCTCTGACAGTGCTATTAATGTAAAAGTTCTGTTTAACTGTTTTAAATAATCTGTTATTTTGGATATATTTGCATTTATACTTCTACTATTGATGTGAATAATAGAGAGATCTCCATTTGTTATATTGATGTCATTAAACTTTTCTTCATTATAGTATTCACAGTCTTTTATAGCAGGATAAAAGTTTGCATCAACCATATCTTCAACATTGTATATTTTAAATTCTGAGTCTTCGTTTGTTGCCGTCATGTTTTAATGTATTTGTTTGTTTGTTCATTTTTGTCAATTTTTGTGTATGAACATGTGATAGTGATTGGTGATTTGTCATTTTTGAGCTCATTTAAATGTGTCTAAGTCTTTCAGTTCTTTTATTATTTTAGCTTGAGAATTTTCATGTACTTTGATCCAGATGTTTCCGTTTCTTGTCCAAGTTTTTTTTATTTTTTCATCCTTTTTCAACAACCTTGCTGCATGTGCAATGTTTGCGTTTTTTTTAGTTAGGTGTTCGTTCATGTAGACATTAGTGTTTTTGAGTTTCTTTGACTGCATCATTACCCTGTTTCTTTGATTCCTTCCAATGAATCTCACGACTACTGATGGTTTATTTTTGTTAACTCTATTGGGCAGTGTGTAACAGGTGGAAATGTCATCACGTTTAATGTCAATGTCTTTGCCATTTAAGAAAGTGACTACCTGATTCTCCAGAGACTGCAGTTGTTCTGGTGGTCCGTCTTCAGTCGTGGTAACGTCTGCAGTTACTTCTGCATATGTTCGGCGTTTAACCTCGAGTCCAGAAATGACCAGATTCTCGCCTCTTATGTATTGTTCCATGTCCTCACACTTTTGTTCCAATTGAGCTAATCGTTCTTCTCTGATGACCTCCTGAGCTTTCATTTGTTTCATCTCCTCTACCAGTTGATTAAAGTTTTTTTGCTCAGCTCTCAAACTTGCAAGTTCCACAGTGAGAACGTTTACTGCATTTTTCCTCCATTAACTCCAGATTTTTATCCACCGATTTTTTACTCGCCGACTCCTGTCTCTGCGGCTCCGTTTTCTTTGTTTTCCCAGGACTCATCTCGCCTGCTTCTTCTGGTCTGGATACAGAAATTCACTGTTCCACAGCAACTCGCTCGCCGATCTGCTCCCGTACACAGCAACTCGTTCGCTGCTCTGCTCCCGTCCACAGCAACTCGCTCGCTGCTCTGCTCATGTCCAACAGTAACCAGCTTGCTTCCCGTCCAACAGCAACTCGATCGTTGCTCTGCATCCGTTTTCAGCAACTCGCTCGCTGTCCTGCTCCCGTCCAACAGCAACTCACTCGTTGCTCTGCTCACGTACAATCAGCTTTTCAGCTTTTCATTGCTTTTCATAGGTCCACTCTGACTTTTAACAGATCGCCCTTTGGAAAATCCTTGCTATGCACGTGTAAAATAATCTGATTTGTAATCAGTTCTTCAAAAACAGTAAACTCAGAAACACTAGTATATATTCAGATAACACGTGTAGTTGCCATCAAGGGCAGATCTACGGTGGCCCTGAGGTGCAAAACACATTAACAAATAAGGCTAAACACTTTAACAAATAGTTCTGAAACAAATTAACAAATTCTGAAACAAATTAACATTTTCTGAAACACTTTAACAAATTCTGAAACACTTTAACATTTTCTGAAACAAATTAACATTTTCTGAAACACTTTAACAAATTCTGAAACACTTTAACATTTTCTGAAACAAATTAACATTTTCTGAAACACTTTAACAAATTCTGAAACACTTTAACATTTTCTGAAACAAATTAACATTTTCTGAAACACTTTAACATTTTCTGAAACAAATTAACATTTTCTGAAACAAATTAACATTTTCTGAAACACTTTAACATTTTCTGAAACAAATTAACATTTTCTGAAACAAATTAACATTTTCTGAAACACTTTAACAAATTCTGAAACACTTTAACATTTTCTGAAACAAATTAACATTTTCTGAAACACTTTAACATTTTCTGAAACACTTTAACATTTTCTGAAACAAATTAACATTTTCCTGAAACAAATTAACATTTTCTGAAACACTTTAGCAAAC
>JBBPBX010079134.1:0-16457 GCA_038048925.1 Garcialebias charrua
GCAAATCCCGCGCATGCGTCTCGGAGCGGCGCATGCAGGCGGACCTGAGCTGAGCGGAGGTAGAGGAAACTGGAGTTTGAAGCCTCGGATATAGTTGACGCGTCGCATAGGGCGCGCGGCCAAAGTGACGCAATCGCGAAGTCCCCGCCCCCGCGCTTTGGCCAGCGCGTTGGTTTCGCGCGTGGTCGTGCACCTCCCAGATTTTGAAGCTCCGCAAGCCTAGCGCGCGCGCCGAATTGATTGACAGGTCGGGTGTGGACCTCACCGACAGCCTTCACGCCAGATTCTGCAGCTGTCTGCGCCGCTGTGGTCGTGGAAACGGCGTCGCGACGCATGGAGGAATGTTTTGTGACACATAAAGATCTGCGCATTTACGCAAAACGTCATGTGACGTGACAACGGGGAGAAGGCAGAGCCTTGCCCGTTTGTTTTGTGTGTTAACTGCTTGCCGTACAGATTCTTTTTCTGAAAGATCGCCTCTTTTTTTTGTGTAACTTGAAAAATGCCGTCAAGAAGAAGAAGCACATTTGGGTGTTCAAATATCAGCAGTGAACAAGTGAGCCTTCACAAATTCCCAAAAGATGAGAAACTTTGCCTAGAATGGAAGTACAGAGAACGAGGGACCGATGGGTTCCTACTGAGAGTCGTATGTCTGCAGCGACCATCTTACTGCCGATCAGGTAACATCTGTAATTTTTTTTTATTCAGGGAGGGTTTATTAATGAGAGTTTTGGATGATTTACTGTCTTAAAATGATAGATCTCAGACGCGATCGGGACTCTGTTAGCTCAAGAACAAAGAAGCTACATCACGAAGCTATCCTCACTTAGCTACTGTGTATGAAATAAACCGTGTCTAAATCACTTTTCAATTGATCGAGTGTCCAATAACTGTATAGGATGAATAATAACCCTTCGATTGCTTTAATACATTCATGTGCTAACAATAGGTTGTGTTTGTTCGACGTGCTCCGCCATTATTATTTACATGCGCGTTGGAGCGTGCCTTCCCGTTGTCACGTCAGATGACGTTTTTGCGGAAGTGCGCAGATTTTTAGGGGCATACCCCAGAGAAAAAACTACCATAACTTGGAATGAAATGGTAATATATTTATAATTTATTTTGCAAAAACGAACAGAGCTGAATGATATAAGATATATATGTTGTGAAAAATATGCAAATTTCCAACATCATGTCACAATACCTTTAAGTTTGGAATTTTGAGACCCCCCTTGAATTTAGGTAACTGCAGAGTTTTTAATCTGATTCTGTGGTACTTTTTTGCCATATGAATCCAGTTATTTTATCTAAGGTGTCAAAGGTAGATTTTGGAATCTTCACAGGCAGCATCTGGAATAAATACAGTAGAGTAGTCTTGGTAAAACATTCATATGTTTATCTAAAAAAGCTAAGTCTGGTCCTCTGGACATTCCAAAAAAAAAAAAAAAAAAATGTAGAAACGTTTCGTCTTTCGTCCGAAAGACTTCCTCAGTCTGAGAAGCTGTGTTCAGCTCAGTCTTATAAATAGCACCCTCTCACAGTGGATCAACCAGTTGGCTGATGACAGCCGAAACCAGCTGCTCACATGATCAAGGAGGACCATCAGCCTAACGATGGATCGTTAGCACCCTGATGGTTGTTTGCTATTCACAGAGGGCTGAGTGATACTAGCAATAACAGCATTGTAGGAGGGGGACAGTTGAACCCGGAGGCCTCCACCCCTGTTTAATGATGGATGGTTTCTTTTCACAAAGATGGCCTCCTTTATGCCGGGTACCGACCAAACGCGTTTCGGCCAGCGGAGGCGGCCGGTTTACATTGAAAGTCTATGTGGAGACGTGTCGAGGCACGTCGAATCGTGAAGCGGCGCGTTTTTAGTGTTTGAAGCGGCGCGGCAGCGCACAGCATTTCATTTCCGCGCACGCGACGCAGCCGAAGCGTCGAGCAACGTCGAGCCGCCAAAGTTCGCCTAAGTTGACCTTTTGCTGCTCGACGTTGCTCGACGCGTCGCAGCAACCAATCGGGAGAGACTCTGCTATGTGATGACGCAACGACAACGGGACTTTTTTTGGACTTTTTAAACTTACCCCATCGAGCCTCCATGAAGAAACCAGCCTCCGGTAAGAAACTTGGCATTTTTACAGTTGCTGCTGTCCGCTCGAGCGTACGATCACCCCAAACATAAAAAAGTTTTAATCTCAACAAAGACTTTTGGAGCTGCAGTTCGGCTCGTAGAAAACCCACTCAAGTAGTAACGAGGCTCACGTACAGCTGATTTCGTCTGCCCGGTGTACAAGAAACAACCGGAAAAGGAGCCAGACCCCCTCCTCTGCCTCCTCCCAGTGCGCGTCATCAGACGCGTCTTCAGTGGCCTAGTGTGAAAGTGACAAGCGGCCAAAAGGGGGTGGCAGGAGCGTTTTGACGCGTTTGGTCGGTACCGGGCATTACTCCTCTCTCAAGCCATCGTTGATCTCTATCAAGGATGTGAACATCTTCATCCCTGAAAGAGTGACCACTGGCCTGGAGATGAGTGTAGACCGCAGAGTCCTGATCTGATGATGTTGATCTTCTGTGCTGGGCCATCCTTTTGGCCAGTGGCTGTTTAGTTTCTCCGATATAAGACTGACCACAGCCCTCCTGACACTGAACAGCATAAACAATATTACTCTGTTTGTGCCGGGGGACTGGATCTTTGGGATGAACCAGTCTTTGCCGTAATGTATTTTGGGTTTTAAAAGCCACTGGGACATTGTGTTTAGAAAACACATTAAACACATTTAACACATTAAAACTAAAACACTAAACATTTAATGAACATAATACTGTCCTAGTATGCAAAACTCAGGACAGTATTATGTTCATTAAATGTTTAGTGTTTTAGTTTTAGTTTTAGAGTTGGTGTAAATTTTCATACTCTTATACCACTATGCAAAAACTCAGGACAGTGTTACAGTTTTACTATTTTATGCTTATGTCTATTATTATATGTTTCAGTGTTTCAATGTTTAGATGTTTACTGTTGCACCGAGGGACTGAGAGAAATGCAATTTCGGTCCTGTGTATGTCCTGTACATATTGCAGTTCTGACAATAAAGTTGACTTTGACTTTTTTGACTTTGAAAATAAACGTCTCAATGTCTCTGAAACTCTCTTCAGATCTTTTTGTAAGATATTCCAGGAAGCAGGAGCGGAATAGGAGAAGGCCTTTTTCCAAGTTCAGTCCTCACTGACGGATCACTGCA
Source organism: Garcialebias charrua (assembly GCA_038048925.1). Lineage (NCBI taxonomy): Eukaryota > Metazoa > Chordata > Actinopteri > Cyprinodontiformes > Rivulidae > Garcialebias > Garcialebias charrua. The sequence goes on from JBBPBX010079134.1 coordinate 3,243, forward strand.
GGTAATCATGTCCTGAGTGCGCACACTGTAACTGCACTCATGCAAAGACATGTAGGAGGAGATGTATGAGGGCAGCAGACCAAGAAGTGACTTAAAGATGAAAATATACCAATGGAAAAGTCTGCGTGAGTTTAATGATGTCCACTTAACCAGTGAGTACAGGTTGCAATGGTGGGTACAATAATCACAACCAGTTATGAATCTTAGTGCACCATGATAGACAGCATCCAACCTCCGCAAGGTGCTTGTAGGAGCATTCATGTAGATAATGTCACCGTAATCAATGGAGGGAAGGAAAGTCACAGATACCAAGGCATTTCCCAGCCTTCAATGTTAGACATGATCTGTTTCTGAAAAAATAACCCAGTTTAACTTTCAGTTTCTTTACTAGGTTTTCCACGTGGAGTTTAAAAGAGAGATGTGAATCGACCAGGATACCCAAATACAGTATTTATAGGAATCAACAAACTCAATTGGGACACTGTTTGAGGATAAAAATCAGAGGAAGATCTGCTGGGACCGACTTCCTACATGAAAAAAACATCCCTTTTGTTTTATCAGCATTTAAGATATGTTTGAGACTGAACAAATCTGACTGGATTATGTCAAAAGCGGATTGCAGAAACTGGAAAGCCTTAGCAACTGTTTTATCTCGACAGTAAACAACTGTGTCATCAGCATAGAAATGTAAGGATGCATCAGGGATGCTCTGACCTACATTAGCTATGAAGATTGTAAAGAGGGTTGGTCTCAAGACTGAGCCTTGTGGTACACCATTTTTAACTGTTAAATAACTGGAAGAAGTACTGTTATGTTGAACACATTGCCTCCGATCGGAAAGATAATTAGAAAACCAACCAATGGTGTGATCAGAGAAACCGATTTCTGAGAGCTTATGACACAAGATGTTATGATCCACAGTGTCAAAAGCTTTAGACAGGTCTAGGAAAAGAGCAGCACAATAATCCTTAGCATCCAATGCTTCAACAACGTCATTCAGAACTTTCAGAGAAGCAGTTGTTGAGCTGTATTTTTTCCTGAAACCAAATTGATGGAGAGGTAAGATGTTAAATGTGTCCAGATAATTTTTGATTTGAGAGTTTATCAGTTTTTCTAGAACCTTGGCTGAAATGCAGAGTTTAGAGATCGGTCGATAGTTGTTCAGTGAGATGGGGTCACCTCCCTTCAGCAAAGGTAGACCAAAGGCTGTTTTCCAAGCATCTGGAATGGAGTTTTGACTTATGGACAGGTTAAAGATGTGGGTCACAGGGACTGAAATGATATGAGCAGCCAGCCTTAAGAAATAAGGTGGAAGTGTGTCTGGACCTGCAGATTTTTTAGGATGAAGGTCTTTTAACAGTTTATTCACCTCACTGACTGAGAACGGAGAAAAAGAGAAGGTGTGATTAACTGAGGATTTACTTGTAAGGGGGACTTGATTTGTAGAAGTTTGATTATTAGATGAAGTGGCTGATTTTCCATTAGTAACTGTGTCAAATAATGAACTAGAAGCAACAAAATGTTTGTTGAAACAGTTCAGGATCTTGTGCTTATTTGACACAGGAACAGAGTCAACAAGAATTTGTGATGGGAGGTCAGATGATTGGGGGATGCCCAAGAGAGATTTGATGGTTTTCCAGAATTTTTTAGGATCGTTTAGATTTTTGGAGGTCTGAGATAAGAAATAATTACCGTAAATTCCGGCCTATAAGTCGCACCTTTTTGCCTACATTTCCCAGCATTTTCATGTCCTGCGACTTATAGGCTGGAGCGACTTATATGTGGATTTTTTTCCTGTTTTTTTCACTTTGGTCAAAAAACGGTGCAGTACCCATTTCGGCCGCTAGAGCCCGCCAGTACATTTTGGGAAAAACACCAGTGGTAACGTGAGGTGCGACTTATAGGCCGGAGCGACTTATACGTGGATTTTTTCCACTTCATTGGGCATATTGGACTGTAGGACTGGTGCGACTTATAGGCCGGAATTTACTGCACGTTTTGTGGCTTTGATGGCAGTTGTGCATTTTAATAATATAATCTGATCTGATAATAATCTATAATCTGATGTTTAAGCATTCTGCTCAACCTAGAAAGTGGGGTTTTTGGCGTGGGTAACCTGTCCAGTATTTGTGACATGGTACAACTAAAGCCCCCCCCCCAAATACATATCTTCCCTCTGTATCTTTATGTTGCCACGTTAGTGTGAAATTAATCTGCCGATGCAAAAGTATGACAACACTCTTTTTTTCCCCTGATCAGTGGGATGAGTAAAAAGCCTTATCTGCCCAGATTTTTTTAATTTTTCATGCTCTGTATGAGATAGATGGGTCTCTTGCAAGAACGCTATGTGACAATTAATTTGTTTTAATTGATTCAATATTTTCTTTCTTTTGACAATATTATGGAGCCCTCTTACATTATAAGTTACAATTTTAAGTGGGTCACCCATTATCTCTATTTAAACTATATTTAAACATCTCAAAAATTGTAATGGCTGGCAACATCACCTTCTTGCATATTACCGTGTTATCTGTGTGAAGTCTAAGTAGAATAGGCACAGAATGAGCACAGATTCAACCGTAGAGGGGAAAAACAAAGTTTAAACTACTATAACCAACATTTCTAGTCTCAAAAAATAACTATTAACAAATAATGACACAAAATTATAATAATGGAAAGAAGAAAATAGTTTTTTTTAATAAAACAATTGCACGAGATCTCCAAAATACCAAGGAATCAAAACTAGACAAAACCAAACCAGGTAAAGACTATGCTTAATTATTTGGGACATAGTCCACAGCAGCTAAAGTAAGCCGCAAAAGTGCACAACAAAGATTGAATATGAGTGTGCAATAGGTGCGCTTAGATATATGCGAGAAAAATAAAGAAAAATCACAATATAATATATTCTGCACAAGCTCCTGCAAATAAAAATAAAAAACAAAACAAGAAAAGAAACAGGAAACAAAATAGAAAAGCATATTTGTTCATATGCCAAAGTTTATAAATATAACTACATAAGGCTTAGAAAGAGCTATATAAGAGTTAGTCAACACAACAAGATATTTTCTAGAGTTTTCTCTGAGCGCTCAGTACATTATTCAGCTGTCTCTGTTGGGATGATATTGTTCCGGACATATTCCATAGCTGTTTTGGGATCCAAGAACTCCTTTTCTTCATTATGATAAGTAATTCGAAGTCGAGCCGGATGAAGTAGACCATAACAAACCTCCTTAATTCCGTGCAGCGCTCTCCGCACTTCCATGAAGGTGGCTCTGACTTTGGCTACGCTGGCCGTGTAGTCAGGGAAGAAGGTGACGCGACACCTGTTGTAGAGAAGTGGAGCTCTGCCTCTGGCTCTTCTCAGGACCTCCGCTGCATCCCCGTCATTATGTAGTTTAGCGATGATGACTCTTGGAGACTCACGATTCCCAGTGCGACTCCCGGTAAGCATGCAATATGATTGGTCCACCTTTATATCTTGATCCAACTGTAGTACTTCTTTGATAATTTAAGCTACAGCTTGAGGGGAGCTGGAGCCTGGGCATTCTTCAATGCCCACTATGCGGATATTAGATCTTCTCATCCTTCCCTCCAGGTCTTCACATTTATCTTTGAACGATAACATTTCTTTCTGTAAACTTGTTACAGTAGACTGAAGCGAAGTGATGTCATATGACCATTTTGACAGGCCTCCCTGTAAATCCAGGACATCCGCCTTAATAATATCCACTTCAGCTTGAATAGTCTTTGAGCTGTTAACAATTTCGGAGCGAACCCCTTGCAGTTCGGATCATATGGCTTGACAATCTTCCGCTAATGCACCTTTAAGTTCGTCTCTTATCACTTTAGCAATTTCTCCTCTCAGTGATGATAAAATATATTCTTTCATTTCTTCCATACTCATATTTGGATCTTCAGTCCCGATGTTTGAGGGTGGGGCAGCGTCAGCTGTTGCTCGTTGTCGCGTAGTCCTAGCCGGCTTTGCAGCATGAGCCTCGCTTCCGTATCCATACTTTTGCAGTTTTTCGGCCATTCAGGATTATTTTGTTCGGACTGTCCAGCTATTTATGACCCAAAGGTATACTCTCCAGTTCTTCAGCTGATATTAACATAGTTAACGCTGTTTTATTATGTAATTTTATACGGATTTCATAGGATTTGCAGGAGCTCAGAGAAACCTGTCCTACACCTAGACCCTCCCCTGAATTGATTGTTTGAATTGATTTAGTTAAGAAGGAGCAGATATGATAAGATTTTTTCCTTATTCTGCTACCTTTCATTTTACATCTTTTTTTTTATTTCATATGTCTGTAAATTGTCTTTGTGTTTTAAATCTAAAATGAATAAATAAATACAAAATTGTTGGTGTTGTGCCATAAATTTTTGCCATGATTTTGTCCCGGTGTTTGGTTCATGTTTAGTTCATAAAAGTGAGACAACGTAGTTTAGGTCGGGTTTATATTTTTTATATAACATAGTCTGGTTTTAGACAGAGTGGACATCTGTGTCATTGTGAAATAAACTGTTTAAAGTTTCTAGTGTTGTCACTTTTACTGTAGTAATACAGTACTGATCTTTGTTCTGAAATGTCCTCTTCAAGGCAAAACTTCATATGAAATTGATGAAACACCAGGAGAGGAGCTCAGTGAGGCTGCAGATGAGGAGGAACACGAACCAGCAGCAAAAAGCTACAAATACACAGTCAGTTGTGTGAACAAAGAAGAGCAGAAATAAATCATCTGTTACAGTGTGAGAGTCAAGGTCAAGGTTCTTTATTGTCATTCACATCACATGTTGTATGTGAGGTGGAACAAAACTGTGTACACAGGGTCCCAGTTACAGCCAACAAAAGTATAAATGAATGATGTGCTGAAGTTAAAATCCCATCATTCACTAAAGCAAGAAGTCATCTGGATGCTAAGGATGTTGAAAACACATGAACACACCTTAGAATTCATGTGGAAAGAGTGACTGGTTGCATGAGAAACAAATAGAAAATGTTACACAGAACTAGACCAGTTAACTATACTGGTGCTTACATGACACTTGTGTACCAGTGGCCCAGCTTGCTTATAACTTCTCTCTCCCTCTCACAGTCTCCATTGAACTGAGAACGCTTATCGGATGATGAGCGAAACGTCTTCTGTTACAAATAGTCCAGTTGATCTTGTATTGAACGCCTTTTTTGATACATGACACTTATTCAGATTGTGTGTATGATGCTGCAGTTTAGTGAACATGTGTTCTAGTGTGGTTGTAATCTAATGCTAATAAAACCTGCACATGTTGCTACTGATATATGTAAAATGTAGACTGAAGAAAAAAAAAAATTTGCTGCACTCATTGTTTTGAAATATTTTTAAAGTTGAATAATAACATAAGTGTTTGTTTTATCTCGTTTAATAAAAATTCATGTGGTAAAGATTTGTGAACCATTTGATTCAGCACTAACATGTAAACACGATGAAATTAATCACATTTGTAGTAAACATTTGATGTATTAACATATTTCATTAACAGGGATTAACCTGTCCAAATAAAAGTTGAATGAATGAATTTCAGGTAAGAAATAAATTTGTAATGAAACAGATCCATTTTGAAGTAAACATTTGATGAAATTAATTTCTAGTAACAAACGTGATGAACATTGTGTGAGTTAATACATTTTATAGGAAAAATGCTACACAAAAATGTGCAAATATAAGTGAACAGCATGATTTACATAATTATGTCTCCCTTGAAGCTGGAGTACAAGCTCTGAGAAACATCTTTAGGAAGTTTCATGCTTTCTGTAGACGTCCAGCCATGTCTGTCTGGGTCCACACAAGGTCACAGTGGTTTGATTATGCACCTGTGCAGTGTGGGTGATGCTTCTTCAGGTGAATTTCATTTCCTGCCTCCACAGCCGCTGGATGCTGCATGTCTTGTATTTGTGAGGAAACTTTCTCCAGGCAGCAGTGATCACACTGTGAGTCCATCAGGAGATGCCCCAAGTTCAGGAGTTGGTGTTTATGATGAAACCATATGATTTAACTTTTACATTTTTGTACTGCTAGCTGTATTTTTAATGCATCACCCTCATGATTCACACTCCATTTTGTTTACACTGTGTAGACACACTGTTAGTAGACCAGAGGTGTCAAGTAACGAAGTATAAATACTTCGTTACTTTACTTAAGTACAAATTTTAGTTATCTATACTTTAGTAAAGTAATTATTTTTCAGCCTACTTTATACTTCTACTTCTTACATTTTCACGCAATTACTGGTACTTTCTACTCCTTACTTTTTAAAAATAGCCTCGTTACTTTTCTTTCATTTTGCCGTATTGAGGTAAGCTGAAAGTTTCGTTACATTTTAAGCAGGAATAATAGTGTCTGAAGCTGTCGGATCGAGGTTCTGACTCGGTCCATTAGCTCTGACGTGTTGCTAAATACGGGAAAAGTCCGTGTGGGCGACATTTATTGAGCTATTTTTACTGGGCGCAGCTTGGTATAACTGTTCGGATGTGAAACGATACGTTTACAGAATTTTTGGGGTGCATTTAAGCGTCTTATGAGTTGAAAAAGAATCTACATTTGTGATAAGGTGACGCTACGTTCATGGCGTCTGTTTATGTGCTGTGATCGATTCAAAGCGATCACGTGACACGCGGTGCTGGTCGTCAAATTTCAGTTTTGTTAGCACAATACTGACAGATTGTCTGACTTGTTCGTTCTATGCATGAAATATCGTCAGAAACTGTTTAACCGCGGTGTTTTGAGATATTTAAAGGGGTTTTAGAGCGTTTAGACTTCGGGAGAACACAAACGTCCGACTGCACGCACGTCCCTAAATGCAACACAAACGACACATCGACGTAGTGACGTCAGCCAGATAGAAAAAAAGGAAAAAGTCCGGTGCATTTAATATCTAAAAGTTCACAGAACCTTTTCTAAACATTTTAAACACATCGATTATTTTCTTAACAGAACGTTTGTTTAAGCGATTGTCACATCCAGGCTAAAACTCATCCCAAAAGTTGATTTTTCACCGTCTTCGTTTTCAAGCTAACGGAATTAGCGGTAGTCAACGCGGCCTTAAGAGTCAACAGCGCCTCTATAGCGGCCAGGAAGAGTAATTACAGTCACATTGTGACTCCATGAAACATATGGTAATGCTCAATAATACCCCTATATGGTTATTTTAATATATTTAAATTTGCATTTAAATGTGTCTATTTTCAATGGGCATGTAGCTTAGTGCACCCCTAGTTTTTCAACATTAACAATATAATATAATCTAGTCTAAAAAAATGATTTTTGTGGGGGAGGTGGGGTTTTATACAATAGTATGTGTGGTGCGGCCTAAGCATTTGTCTTTGTTGTTGCTTTTTCTTACGCTACTTTTACTTTTATACTTTTAAGTAGTTTTGAAACCAGTACTTTTTTACTTTTACTTGAGTAAAAAGCTAGAGTTGATACTTCTACTTCTACAGAAGTATTTTTAAATCCCAGTATCTATACTTCTACTTGAGTAATGAATGTGAATACTTTTGACACCACTGTAGTAGACAAACTGTTAGTAGACACACTGTTAGAAGACACACTGTTGCTCAGCATGAGCCACAGTGTTCTGGTGGTTCAGTGTTTGAGAGAGCACAACCTGTGAACATACAATTAAAATGGTGAAAGAAAAGACAGAAACATAAATCTATAATATCTGTATCTTAATACATATTATATATATATAAATAAAGTAATCCAATCAAGATTTTCTGTCTACATATTATTAGACAAGCTCAAGTCATTAAAAACAATGTAATTAACCTTTTCAACTTGGAGCTTTGTAAATCAGTTACAAAACATACTTTAAAAATCAAGTGTGTAGTGGACCTACCCAGGGTCAAATTAAGGTTTTTGAACTGTCCAGTGATGACCTTTACTGACCTCTCAGTAAAGCAAGACATTTACTACAAAATTATTCATTTAGCTATAATCTGATAACATAGTCACCAATAAGAGACTATTTCTATCTTTGATTTTAGGCTGATGTGATCAAAAGAATAATTTTATTTGTAAGAGCATCAGTACATTTTAATGTCAGATAAATCAAATACTCTGCTTAATTCAAAATGTTGTACATGGAGGATTTCTCCTCTCCTCTCGAACTTGCATGTGAAGATAAAAGGAACACTTTATCTCATTCATTTTAGCTTGAGCTCAGGACAATCTAGACACCCAAAGACTTTTGTTTTTGTCCTATTTAATAATCAAGCTATTATCATTAATAGGTCCCATATGTGATGCTTAATGACGTTGTTTTAATCAAACCAACAGTATTTTGTTAAAGTGTTAAAGCAAAGGAATCAGTTTTATGATAAAATGCTGACATCTGAAACTAACACTTTATCTTTCTGACAAACTAATCTTTTGACCCCCTTTCAACATGTTGATGTCATCCTCACATCAACTTATGATGCCATTCGGCCAATCAGAAAGAACACATTTTCTGGGTCACGTCTCAGTTAAAACCTTCACATCTTACTTTCTCTTGGAAGTCTGCTGGAGTAAGCCTCAAACCATGGTCTTCTCCAAAGAACTGATGATCGTCTAGTCACACGCTAAGGACACGTCATTCAGTTAAAGACTTATAACATGCCAAGTTATAAGCCATCTTCAACAGCTGAAAAGCTCTCTTTTATTGACATTCCTTTAAGGAACGTCTTATCTTGAACAACAGCACCAGGAGCTGCCGTTACTTCGGTTCGAGTCAAGGCGCACGTCTGGAGACGCTGAGAATGGTAAACGAACTGACCAAACTGGACCGAGGGAGACTGACCATCTTCACGAGGTAACAAGTCGTCAAATGCTTTGCCAAGGGTACCAACGTGTAGCTTTAATCGGCCGGAGAACTGCCATGTTTCTGGTTAAACACATCAAGATAACTCCCTAAAACTCTTAACTTTTCTTCCTCCATAAATCTTTCCTATTTCTTTTCCCTCTCAACCTAAGCTGGAAACTATATTTTTTAAGTTAAAGAGCCCACAGACTAAATATGCTTAACATCTAATATTTATGTCTGTTGTGTTAAATTTAAGTGTGCTGACGTATTTGAATTGAAAGAAAGTGAAATCATGTCAATCAAGTGTAATGGTGTTAATTTAGTTGATTTTATTTTAAATAAATGATAGTGTCTCTTTGACATATCAAACTAAGTTAACGTCTTTGTCACTTAATGGCTTTGTGTATTTATCCATCATAAAGATCACAGAAATATTGGGTAAACTGAAAAAGAACAGAATCCGTGAACATTTACTATTCAATCTGAATAAGTAGATTAATTAAGGATAAAGAGGTCAGTATTTAATATTGACTCCTCATTAATTCTTACATCTACTTATTCAGATTGAATAGTAAATGTTCACGGATTCTGTTCTTTTTCAGTTTACCCAATATTTCTGTGATCTTTATGATGGATAAATACACAAAGCCATTAAGTGACAAAGACGTTAACTTAGTTTGATATGTCAAAGAGACACTATCATTTATTTAAAATAAATCAACTAAATTAACACCATTACACTTGATTGACATGATTTCACTTTCTTTCAATTCAAATACGTCAGCACACTTAAATTTAACACAACAGACATAAATATTAGATGTTAAGCATATTTAGTCTGTGGGCTCTTTAACTTAAAAAATATAGTTTCCAGCTTAGGTTGAGAGGGAAAAGAAATAGGAAAGATTTATGGAGGAAGAAAAGTTAAGAGTTTTAGGGAGTTATCTTGATGTGTTTAACCAGAAACATGGCAGTTCTCCGGCCGATTAAAGCTACACGTTGGTACCCTTGGCAAAGCATTTGACGACTTGTTACCTCGTGAAGATGGTCAGTCTCCCTCGGTCCAGTTTGGTCAGTTCGTTTACCATTCTCAGCGTCTCCAGACGTGCGCCTTGACTCGAACCGAAGTAACGGCAGCTCCTGGTGCTGTTGTTCAAGATAAGACGTTCCTTAAAGGAATGTCAATAAAAGAGAGCTTTTCAGCTGTTGAAGATGGCTTATAACTTGGCATGTTATAAGTCTTTAACTGAATGACGTGTCCTTAGCGTGTGACTAGACGATCATCAGTTCTTTGGAGAAGACCATGGTTCATATGCAGATTGGTGAAATGACGCTATACCACCCGGTACACGTGTCCACCATTGACTCATTCCCATTTTTGGTTGGCCAAGACTTTATAAACCGCTTCGACGCGATTATAGATTATGGTGATCAAACAATGTGGACCAGAGTGAGCCAACCACTGCCAATCGATATGCCTACACAAGGTGACACTGACTGTCTAACAGCAGGTACCGCGGAAGGCACAACGGGTTCCTCCAACGAGAGCACAATCCCGGTAAGTGAACCTTCAGCAACAGGTGAGGCAGAAAAGGCCCAACAAGAGAGCCTCCTCTGCGAGCTGAAACAGTCAGCACTCACTGAACACTACCTACCGCAGGTAGTCAAAGGTGTTGAGATCCAAGGATCCCACACCGATGATGCTGTTTTGTCTCCTTGGACGGAGAAATCAGCGATCAGCCAAGCTTTCTATGGAACCTTGGTTAAAAAACAGTTGGGTCTAGAAATGAACAGAAAGGCTTTCCGCTTTTCGTTGGACCCCAACGATAAACAGGTAATGACCGCAAAAGGGATCATTGACCTGAAACTGATCTGGAACCAACGAGTACTGGATCACCCGTTCCTCGTGGTCCCGAACTTACCACATGCAACCTACATAGGCTCCGACATTTTGGTAAGGTTAGGTGTCCGAGTGGACATCAACAACAATGTACTGTGGTCACTAGACACAGCCACAAAGGACTCTCCTGTGCTAACATCAGAGAACCTTAAGGCTGGACAGACCATTCCAGAGGTCTGTCAGATTGCTAACAGCCATAACACTGCGGTACCACCTCAGGTTATGAACAAGCCGGTGATGTGTCACATCATGAAAGGACAAGCTATTAGCACAAAACAGGCATACTTTCAACCATCTCCTATGTTTTTCAACTTAGGACTGTCCATGGAGGCCACATGCCAAGTGACCCTCGACTGCAGAACCACGACTGTTGCTGTGTGCAACACAAGCACAGAAGAGGTACTGATCCCAAAAAACACACAGCTAGGATGGTTGATCTCTACTGATTTTCATGATTTTGAGCTAAGCATTCCATTTCTGGGAGGACTCCCAGAAATCTTGATCCCAAATCAACACACGGGGCAAGTCTTGTTAACGAAACCAACACAGGCCATAGCTCTCTTCTCCCCCAATGATTCCGACCATGACACGGTCAACCGGTTCGGTTTCAACAAAGGAGACAGTCTATGCCCCCAAACTTACAGTGCACTACCTGTTGACAGGTTTTACGACACTGAAGGGGACTCGCTGGAGCTCCCCAAAGAACAAGAACCCCTCTCAGTTGCTTCACAGATTGACCAGGTGGTCGCCCAAGCCGACGCCCTGAAAACTGATGAAGAAAGGGACAAACTTCGCAAAGTTCTTCTAAAATATGAGAAATCATTCTCAACTGACTCGATGGATTGTGGGTTGACCACGCTCCACACAGTGAGCATCCCAACCCCGCCTAATGCTCCCCCTGCATTTGTCAGACAGTACAAGATTCCTCTGGCAGCACATCAACCTGTCAGAGAAATCATTAATGACCTGTTAGAAAAAGGTATCATCCGATACTGTAACAGCACTTACTCTGCGCCTTTATGGCCGGTGTTAAAACCTAATGGTAAGTGGAGACTCACTATAGACTACAGAAAGCTAAACAAACAAGTTCCCTTATCCAGATGGCCTATGACGCAACTCCAACAGGAACTGCCCAAGGTCACCAATGGTAAGTACTTCTCGACTCTCGACGTCGCCTCTGGTTTTTGGACCATCCCTGTGCGCGCCGAGGACCAGTACAAACTAGCTTTCACTTTTGGTGGCCGTCAGTACACCTTTAACAGGTGTCCCTTTGGCTACGCTAACTCACCTGCAGAGTTCAACATCTTCTTGAACAAAGCATGTCCAGACGCCCACGAGCGTGGAACACTGATCTACGTGGACGATGTCCTTTTGAGGCAGCCAACACTGGACTCACATTTGGCTGAGATCGACCACGTTCTGAATCAGCTGACAACTGCTGGTGCTAAGATATCACTGTCAAAATGCCAATGGTGCAGAACCAAAGTGGACTACGTTGGCCTACTTGTAGGTCCTGACGGAGTACAACCACAGCTGACTCGCACCCAAGGCCTCGACAATCTCAAAGTCCCCACCAATCTCAAAGAACTACAAAGTTTTCTGGGCGTGTGTAACTACTCGAACCAATTCATCGAGAACTATGCGGACCTTGCGAAACCACTGACTGAACTCCTTAAAAAAGACGTACCATTTGTTTGGACTGACAAACAGCAACAGGCAATGGACGCTCTTATAAACAGGATCAAGTCAGCCCCTTGTTTAGTCTACCCAGACTACAACAAAGAGTTTTACTTGGAGGTGGGCTTCTCAGCTCATTGCATAAGTGCAGGTCTGTACCAGATACACGACAGAGACAAACGTGTAGTAGCCTATGCCAGCAAAACGATGGCAGGCCCCGAGTTGAGATTCTCAGACTGTGAGAAAGCTTTACTGACCACAGTGTGGGCAGTTAAACATTTCTCCAGCTACATTGGTGGACAGAAGATCATTGTGGAAACACAACACCAGCCGGTGACATTTCTTAACAGTGAACGCATCAGAGATGGTGTGGTGACAAACTCACGTGTTGCAACGTGGCTCATGGCGCTTCAAAGTTTTAACCTAGACATACGTTATGGTCAAAACAAGAAGTCACATCTGGGGACGGACTTGGCAATCTGCCAGAAGTGTACACAAGATGTACCAGCCACCCAGCCGCCGGTTGAGGTAAAACCCCCAGTAACTGAAGACCCGAATCACCACTTCTTTGATGACAATATCTGCAAAGATATGACAACATTGTACGTGGATGGATCTTCATTCCTCCGCGACAAAATCTGCAGAGCAGGTGTTGGAGGGGTCCTCCTCCAAGACCAAGAGCAGATAACTTTCAGCTACAAATTAGGATCTCAGACTTCTCAGTACGCTGAGATTGCAGGAATCCTAATAGCTCTCCAGATGGTAGTAGAACGCTCCATCAAGACGCTAGTCATCTGCACTGACTCTAACTA
>JBBPBX010079136.1:0-16456 GCA_038048925.1 Garcialebias charrua
TTTATCACGGGTGTTTGGGACCATGCCCACCCGCAATAAGTGAAACACCGCGAAGTAGGGATACCGTAGTTCAAGTTCAAGTTCAGTTCAGTTCAAGTTCAGTAAATTTTGTCATAATGTGCTGGGCTGTAATCACACTCACTCATCACCTGTTACTCCCAATGTCACTCTTTAACCAGACAACAGACCAGACAACATCCCAGGGAAAGTTCTGAAGGAATGTGCGGACCAGCTCTGTGAGGTGCTGGCTGACATCTTCACCACCTCACTTGCACTGGAGTCAGTTCCCACCTGCCTGAAGACCGCCACCATCATCCCAGTCCCAAAGAGCTCCACAGTGACTGGTCTGAATGACTATAGACCGGTGGCCCTCACCCCGATAGTCGCTAAATGTTTTGAGAAACTGGTCATGTCCCACATCAAGACAACCGTCAACATCAACGAGGACCCTCATCAATATGCATACCGTGAGAACCGATCAACAGAGGACGCCATCTCCTCTGTGGTCCACACTGCTCTCACCCACCTGGATCAGAAGGACTCATACGTGCGTCTGCTCTTTGTGGACTTCACATCTGCCTTCAACACCATGATCCCCCAAACTCTGATAGACAAACTATCTACACTTGGACTAAGCCCCTCCATTTGTAACTGGGTACTAGACTTCTTAACAAACAGACCACAGTCCGTGAAGATCCACAACTTCTCCTCCTCCACCATAACCCTCAGCACTGGCTCTCCCCAAGGATGTGTGCTGAGCCCTCTTCTGTTCACTCTGCTCACATATGATTGTACAGCCACACATCCAGGCTGTCATATTGTTAAGTTTGCAGATGATACAGCGGTGGTGGGATGCATCACAAACAATGATGAGTCCAGCTACAGACAGGAGGTGGAACACCTGGAGAGCTGGTGCAAAGAGAATAATCTTCACATGAATGTGAAGAAGACAAAGGAGATGATTGTGGACTTCAGAAGGAACAAACACACCCATGCCCCACTGAACATAGGTGGATCTGCGGTGGAGGTGGTCTCCAGCTACAAATACTTGGGTGTACACTTGAATGATAACCTCAGCTGGAGCAACAACACCACCAGCCTGATCAAGAAAGGTCATCAGAGACTCTACTTCCTCAGACGGCTGAGACGAGCTGGTCTGAGCAGCCCAGTCCTCACCTCCTTCTACAGGTGTGCAGTGGAGAGCATCCTGTGCTCCAGCATCAATGTGTGGCATGGAGGCTGCACAGTTGCAGAGAGGAAAGCTCTACAGAGAGTGGTGAAGGCTGCACAGAAGTCTGTTGGAGTCAGTCTCCCCACCATCACAGACATTTACACCTCCAGATGCAGGAAAAGAGCCACCTGCATCATGAAAGACCTCACTCACCCAGCACACTCACTCTTTGCCCCACTCCCCTCAGGACGGAGGTTGAGGAGCATCAAATGTAGAACCACTAGACTGAGGAACAGCTTCTACCCTGAGGCTGTTAGACTCATGAAAATATCACATCATGCTGATGCTGATCTGTTTTCTTGTTGCTGTGTTCATCTGTGACCATCTGCTCATACAGACTCATGTTCGTGCTGCTGTTTATAATGATGTTTTTTCCACTACATTAGGGCTTAGTGTATTACTAGTTGATGTTTCTCTTAGTTAATTCTAGATGTTATTACTGTTTTTCTCTTGCATTTGTTGTTGGATGTAACTGGGACCCCGTGTACATAATCTCGTTTTCATCACATGTACCACATGCGGTGCAAATGACAATAAAATTCTCTGACTCTGACTCTTTAAATAAACAAATAGATTGTAAAAATTGTAACATTTTAAATAAACAATATATGCAAATAAACAATTTTATTTTAAATACTGTAAAATTTAAACAAGCTATGCAGCATGGATTGTTTATTTAAAATATTAAAGTATTTAAGTTGTAGAGAAGTGCAGCAGGCCATCAAAGGGACGTCACACAGTTTCAGCTCTGCAGCATGGAGCAGAAATGTACTTCTTGATCAATTGCACTTCAACAACTGAACATAAAAGCTCTAAAATAATTAAAAATATATTTTATTACTTTTACAGTTTGTGATTATGACTGTTTTACGATACAACATACTTTGAATTTTAAGTTGAAAGACAAAAGTCGATTGGTACATCTAGACAGCAAAGGGTTAACCCTTCACAAAGCTGCAGCAGGAGAAATGTGTGCGTGTGTGTGGCAGAGAAGGAGATCAGCTGATCAGCTGCAGGAGGGAGCTTCCCCTGCACTTGTGGGCTGCACATATGGTGCAAAATCATTTAAAATAATTTATTTTAAATAAACAACTCATTGCTCATCCACCAATCAGCCAATTATGTCATGTCCAATCTTACTTTGAAAAACCGTGATACAGAGAATCCACGATAAACTAACCGCAAAGTATTTAGGGACTACTGTATTTATATAATTGTTCTTGTATTTTTTTATACAATTTTTTATGCTTAAATGAACCCTCTTGCAATTCCCTTAACTGCATGTATGTAGGTGTGACTTAAAGCCCCTCTTTGTTTGTATGCAGGTGCTTGTTCCAAACATAAATAACTAAATAAAATATGACAGCTTTTGTAAACATGGTCTTGCTGGCTTTAACTTCCAAAAATAATTGAAGGTGAGAACATCTGGCCTTATATAATATAATTATGATTCTGGCTGAAAATGTCAAACTGTTGACCAACATTGACCTCAAAAATCAACTATAACCTCACACATAAGTAGCTGTGATAACTACATTAATAAACCCATTCATTTTAATTTCTATAAGTTTGCATCTCATTAAATCAACCACACTTTTAGCTCCAATGTTTGAATACAGAAAATGCTGGATTATGCATTGTCATATTATGTTTCTAGCAATAGTTTTAATTTGTTACTGATCACATGTTTCAGCAGCATTAATACACATTCATAGGAACAAAAAGATTTACCTCAAAAACGGCATGCTTTGTTTTTCACCTGGAGCCGTATCAAAAGATGCATGATTACAGTCTTTCCTCTTGAACGATGTGTGTCCTATATCGAGGTAATCTAACAGCAATGTACTGTATCACACATTCTTCTCTGTCAGGTTTTATTTTAGTCTTTCATATCAATTCACAGCATGTCATAACATGTTATTGCATTGAATTGCAGATAATTTCATCATTTGCATTTTTTTGTGTTGAATCCTATAGTTTCCGCACTCCTTCAACAAACTGTGTAGCATCCCGACACACTGAACTCACTCGGCAAAACCACAAAAAATAATCTAATACTGAAATAGTGTACAAACTTATAGAGCAAATTTTGGGGGGGTACATTTATTCTGGAGCTTTTAAGAAGATGGAAATTGTATGCATTTAATCAAGTCATTGTGCTTGCACAAGTGAACAGTGAGGGGGTAATGGTGTCTAAATAAAGTTGAGCCACATGCAGAAAGAACTGTGTGTGTGTGTGTGTGTGTCTATTATGTGTGAATAGGTGAGTGAGCTGCCGGCCTGTATTGGTATTTTGAAAAGTGTGTGTGTGTGTGTCTATTATGTGTGAATAGGTGAGTGAGCTGCCGGCCTGTATTGGTATTTTGAAAAGTGATTGACAGGGGAAAAGTCTATTAGGTAAGATTGTTAACAGAGCTGAGCCCGTTATCTGCTCCAGGCAGCTGTGAAAGGGGATGGCTGATTCACAAGGAAGCTATTGAGAATTTCAAAGGTGTTGTCTGGCTGATTTGGGCACAGCGCCGCGTTACACTGAGACCGGCTCATTCTCAAATCCACGCTGATCAATGCGCTTTCACATCCTCTTTTCTTTCACTGTTTCTTTGCTACTTGTTCCGAAAAAGTTTCTCTGTTCTCAAATTTCTTCAAGCATTTTAGGTCTCCTTTTGTTTATACTTTGCTAACTTTGCATTTTCCTTAGTCTCAGATCCAAATTATGTTCTCTGTACTCAGCTGCATTTTTCAACGCGGCGGGAACTTTGCTTACACTGAACACAGCTTAATCCGCACAATTAAGCATACACAGAGACAACTAATCAACCTAAACTTTTGCAGAGGCGAGCCTAAAAGCAAATAAAGTTTGATTTGCTTACACTGTACTTCCTATCCTTGTTTTAGCTGCATGAATATTTTATATCTTTTTTTGTTTATGGTGCTTCTGAGCATGAGCTGGATAATCATCTCAGCCCCATAAATTTCTTTTGATACCAAGAACTGTTAACAGACTGAAAACTATGTTCAGTGGCTGCAGAGAACAAGCAGGAGACAACAAAGTACTAGTAGAAATATGTGCCAAATAAAGAAATAAATGTGTGTATCAGTCTGGTTCGTTCTCAGTTTGTTAGACACATGCACACAGTAAACTCTGTATGACCTTCAGTTTGATTTGCCAAACATCGCCGAGGGGTTGTGATGTATTAATGCCCATTTATTTGTGTGTAAACATGTGTGAGTTTGTGGCAGTGTGCAAGGTTATCCATTGGCTAAGGCAAATGAAATGTGACATTCCGCCATGCATCTTGTTTTGAGCAGCACAATACATGGAGGCACAAAGATGTGTGTGTGTATGTACAGTATTTGCTGAACTGTGGGCAAGACCCCGGAGGCCTTCTACTGGACTCACAGGGCTGTAATTTACCAGATGTGATTAACCAGTTCAGAGTGAGGTGAATAAGTAGAAGGGAAGCATCAGGGACATGTTGGGGGTGTTTTCCAAAAACAGTGTCTATCAGCTGAAGAGGATTTGTTTTTGTTTTTGCTTTGTTTTTAGTCTGAGGCTTACCTGCAGAATGTGATCAGAGTTGTCTGATTCAGAGAAAAAAGAGGACTAATACCCCATGAACCAAACTAAAAAGAGACTTCTGGATAGCTCTCACAACTAGTCATCCTCACAGAAAAGCTTCTTCCAACTGCGGCAGGTAGCTAAACTCAAGCCAGTGTTGTCCAGACCCGACCTTGAGACACTAGTCCATGCGTTCATCACAACCCGCCTGGATTATTGCAATGCACTGTATGCTGGGATCAGCCAGGCCTCCTTCTCACGTCTCCAGCTCGTCCAAAATACAGCAGCTCGGCTTTTAACCGGTACACGTAGGTCTGAGCACATTACACCAGTTCTCTCCTCCCTTCACTGGCTCCCCGTGTGAAATAGTCAACTTTAAAATTCTGTTGTTGACCTATAAATGCCTAAATGGCCTCGCTCCCCTCTACCTCTCCGAGCTGCTGGAACCATTCCCTCGCGGGCCCTGAGATAATCCGATCAGATGCTTTTGGCAGTTCCAAAAACAAGACTAAAGCTCCGAGGAGATTGAGCGTTTTCAGTCATCTGCCCCAAACTTTGGAACAACCTGCCCCCCAACATTAGGCAGGCCTCCTCCCTTCACATGTTCAAATCCCCACTAAAAAACACGTTTTCTCTCTGGTGTTCCATACTGTGTGAGCTGACTTAGTGTATATATTTTATCCTGTGTTTTCATTTTAATGCTGTTCTTATATATTTTTGTTATATTTTTACTGCTGTTACATTAATAGTTCCCTTTATCAGTCAGGTTCACTCGGTGCAACACTATTGCTATGGGAATTGCACCCCCGCGCGATTACCTGAAGGAATACACTCACGCCTTTACGGCAGTGGGTGTCAGTGTCACCCCAGTGGCCCCGCCCTCTGTGTACTTAAGACGCTAGTGCCCATCCACAGGGTCTCTTTTTGCCCTTCACCTCGCTAAAACCTGAACTTCGTGGGACTTCTCTGTTATCGTATTGCTCGACCAGAGGTGAGATTGCTCCCTACGCTGAGCGTACATAGAAATTTCCTGCGTATTGCTGGGCTGGCGAAGGCTAGTCCAGCATCTTCTACCTAACTTCAAAGTTTTTTCTTCTCTCCCCGCAGCTGCTTTGCTCGACGGCGCTATCTGCGTCACACCGCTACCCTGCTAACGAGTAGCAGGCTAGCCAGTGAAAGCGACGCGACGGAGAGGACATCTTCGAACAAAGATTAAAACAACAAGCTCAACACTTTTCAGACATGGCCCCCAAGGAGGGAAAGCGGAATACCAAGATTCCAAAGAAAACCAGCAGGCCAACGAGCCCTCGCTCGCGCCACTGCCCCAGTGGTTGCGGCTACTCCCTCTCGGCGACGGACACCCACGAGGCCTGTCCTGTCTGCCTGGGAATTCTGCACGCGACAAAAGCGCTGGGGTCCCCCGACTCTTGCCCACACTGCAGCCAGATGCCGGCGGTCGTGAGGAAGCGCCGCGTGGACACCGTGGCTAAGGTAATAATAATAATAATATAATAATAATCATTTTATTTAAAAGCGCCTTTCATGACACCCAAGGACACTTAACAAACCAACACAGTGAATACAGAGCAAACATTATCAGCGACAAATTGAAATATAAAATACATAAAGGATATAAAATGGAAGATAAAAATACATTTAGTAAAGTTAATGATAAGCTAGTCTAAAGAGATGGGTTTTCAGGGCAGTCTTGAACAGAGAAAGGGAGGTGGTGTTTCGAAGGTCGGGCGGTAGAGCGTTCCAGAGGTGAGGGGCAGAGCAGGTGAAGGCCCTGCTCCCCATGGTGGAGAGGCGGGCAGAGGGTACATGGAGTTGTAGTGAAGAGGAGGACCTGAGAGAGCGTGATGGGATGGAGATTTGTAGGAGGTCGGATAGATAAGGTGGGGCAAGGTTGTGGATAGCTTTGAACGTGAGAAGTAGAATTTTGAAGATGATGCGTGATTTGACCGGGAGCCAGTGGAGCTGCTGCAGGACAGGAGTGATGTGGTTATAGTAGGAGGTTTGAGTGATGACACGGGCAGCTGAGTTCTGGACCATCTGTAACTTGTGGAGAGATTTGTTGGGGAGGCCGTAGAGAAGGGAGTTGCAGTAGTCAATACGGGAAGTCACAAGACTGTGCACCAGGATGGCTGTGGAGCGGGGTGTGAGAGAAGGACGGAGACGGTTAATATTACGGAGGTGGAAATAGGCAGACCGAGTAATATTGTTGATGTGTGAAGTGAAGGAAAGAGTGGTGTCGAGGATGACACCGAGGCTCTTGACCTGAGGGGAGGGGGATAGCAGAGAGTTGTTAAGGGGGACGAGAAGATGTTCTGATTTTGAAATAGAGTTTTTGGTACCGACGAGAATGACTTCTGTTTTGTTGCTGTTTAGTTGAAGGAAATTGTTAGAAAACCAGTGATTAAGCTCAATGAGACAGTCGGTGAGGATGGAGGGCGGGTGGGTGGAGTTAGGTTTTGATGACAGGTAGAGCTGCGTGTCATCAGCATAACAGTGGAAATGGATGCCATGTTTGCGGAAGATGTGGCCTAGAGGAAGGAGGTAAATGATGAAGAGGAGGGGTCCGAGGACAGAGCCTTGGGGGACACCCGTGGAGACAGGGGAAGACTGGGAACGGAAGGATTTAAGCTGAATGAATTGAGTGCGGTCAGAGAGATAGGAGGTGAACCAGTCTAACGGGGTACCTGAGATGCCAATGGAGGTTAGTCTGTTGAGGAGGATAGAATGACAGATGGTGTCGAAGGCAGAACTTAGATCAAGAAGAATGAGGATGGACAGAAGACCAGAGTCAGCAGCAAGAAGAAGGTCGTTAGTAATTTTTACTAGAGCTGTTTCGGTGCTATGGTGGGGGCGAAATCCAGATTGAAACTCTTCATAAATGTTGTTGTTGGACAGGTGAGAGTGAAGTTGACTAGCAACAGTTTTTTCAAGGATCTTGGAGATGAAGGGCAGATTGGAGATCGGACGAAGATTACTGAAGTTGGTGAAGTCAAGACCTGGTTTCTTGATGATGGGGGTGATGGCAGCAGATTTGAAGGCTGTGGGAACAATGCCAGAGGTTAGGGAGGAGTGGATGATATTAGTGATGATAGGGAGCAGAGACGGGAGACAGGATTTAACAAGAACTGTGGGGAATGGGTCAAGTTGACAGGATGAGGACTTGGACTTGCTGATAATGTCTGCAATGTTATCAGCAGGGGGGAGGGAGAAGACAGAGAAAGGGAGGGAGGGAGGGGGGAGTTCAACAAGGATGCTGGGGGCAGTATTTGGTCCAAGGTGTTTATGAATTGAAATAATCTTTTCATTGAAATATGACATAATGGAGTTGCAAAATTCTGTGGAAACCATGTGAGAGGGCAGGGAGTTAGGAGATGAGACAGAACGGTGGAGGAGAGAGAACAATGTTTTTGAATTACCAACATTAGAACTGATGATGTCAGAGAAGTAGCTGGATTTGGCTTGAGAAATACTGTTCTTGTAATGGACGAGGTGGTTTGCATAAAGTTCCTTGTGAATTGTGAGACCGGATTTTTTATAAAGACGCTCTAGCCGCCGACCTTTTGTTTTCAGGGAGCGGAGTGCTGGAGTGAACCAGGGTGCAGAGTTGGAGAAGGAAACAGTCCGGGTTTTCAGGGGAGCAACAGAGTTAAGGATGTTGGTTAGGCTGGTGTTGTATAATGTGACAAGATCATCTGGGTTGGAGGAGCTGAAGGTGGAGAGGGTATCATTAATATGAGATAAGAGAGTGTCATGGTTGATATTCTTGATATTACGGAAGGAAAGAGTGCGTTGAGGTTTATCTGAGGAAAATTTAAGATTAACAGTGAATGAAATCATCAGGTGATCAGTAAATGGAAGTTCATCAGAAGAACAGTTAAGAGGAGAAAGTCCAGAGCAGCAGAGTAAGTCCAGGGTGTGGCCCATCTTGTGTGTTGGGAAGTCGATGAATTGTTGAAAGCCACAGCTATCCAGGCAAGATGTGAAGTCTTTGGTGAGGGGGTTGTTCAAATCATCAAAATGAACGTTGAAATCCCCCAGCAGGATAACATTGGGTGAAAGAGCTGTTAAGAGTAATGATGAGTTATATTGTTTGTTTAAAAAACGTTTTCTGATTGGTGACGTATTTCCTGTTTTGGGGGCGCATGAATATTATCCATAGACTAAATGGCGCATGCGTAGTTATTCCACGACGTTACAAAACAATGGGAAGATGCAGGGCGCAGTTTTCACCGTCCTGGATACGTCCAACGTGAGCTCTATCTACTGATCATACTTCCTGTTTTTTTGTTTTGTTTTGTTTTTGGTCTGGAAAATGAGCCGTGCGGTCAGTGACTCAAGCAGGCTTGCTCAGGTAAGATTTAAATCATTGAAATCCCTTTATCTAACATATTTTGGGGGCGTGACCAAAATTTCAAAAGAAACGGCTCAAGAGCGCCACCTAGAAAATTTCAAACTACCCTCCGCATTGGCCTTAGTTTCACGTAGGATCATGAAATTTGGTACACTTGTCCAATTCACCAAGACGCACAGAAAACCCTCTGGCGTCAACGTTGTACGATAAATGGGAAGGCGGCCATTTTGGAATGTGGACCAAATCGGGTGCACGCATTGGGTGCCGAACGGATACGGGAAAGGCACGAGAGCGTTTCAGGGTGGACCAGCTCGACTTCCCGCGGTCGCCACGAGAAGGGCGGAGCGGCGCTAAGGCATTCACACGTGCATTTTCGCAGGAAATGCGGTTTTTCTAGTTGTGTGAATGCCAACAAGGCATTCACACTATAGAGATTGTGTTTATATTTGTGTGAATGCCAACAAGGCATTCACACTATAGAGATTGTGTTTATATTTATAGATGTTACTATCTTCATTCCGTACGTTTTTTGGCATGTAACTACTCGCACAGTTTTGGTGCCATTTCAACAATTCATATATCAAAATGTCCAGCTCGTTCAGGACAATCCGGCTATGACTTTTGGTAATGCTGCAACTTTAGCTTTTTGAATTATTTAGCCTTTTCGGCCATTTTTTTCCCATTGAAAATGAATGGAGCTAAAATGAAATGGCATGTTGGGGGCTTTATCATATCCTAAATCTCACCAAATTTGGCAGACTCATCACTCAGACATGGGGGAGTAAAAAATGATCAAAACCTCACGTTTTCATATATGCTGAAGGGGCGTGGCCTGGCCTCAAAATTAGGCATCTCGCCATGAAAAACGAAACACTAATAGCACCTACACGAAAACCGTCTAATACATCAAACCTTCAGTGATTGACCCACAACCGGTCCCTTACAATACTGAATGGTCAAATCATGACATTAATTAAGCCACGCCCCCTCACAACAGGAAGTGTACAGTTATACATTGAACGTCCCGATCGGACACCTGTTACCTAATCAGCGGGACGGTCTGTCCAGTGACCAAAGACATGTTGCTGTAACAAGCTTTCCAACACTGACCGTTTTGGGTGGAGCATGTGGGCGTGGCGATGTGGCGAATCAGCCGTCACGCCGTCACAAACGAAACACTAATAGCACCTACACGAAAACAGTCTAATACATCAAACCTTCAGTGATTGACCCACATCCGGTCCCCTGCAATACTGAATGGTCAAATCATGACAATAATTAAGCCACGCCCCCTCACAACAGGAAGTGTACAGTTGTACATTGAACATCCCGATCGGACACCTGTTACCTAATCAGCGTGACGGTCTGTCCAGTGACCGAAGACATGTTGCTGTAACAAGCTTTCCACGACTGGTTGTTTTGGGTGGAGCATGTGGGCGTGGCGATGTGGCGAATCAGACGTAACGCCGTCACAATACGTTTGGCCTTTTGGGAGCTTTATCATATCCCAAAACTCACCAAATTTGGCAGACTCGTCAGGACTGGTGAACGATTACATATTTTGGGGGCGTGGCCAAAATTGCAACAGAAAGGGCTCAAGAGCGCCACCTAGAATATTTCAAACTACCCTCCGCATTGGCCTTAGTTTCACGTAGGATCATGAAATTTGGTACACCTCCCCGATTCACCAAGGCGCACAGAAAACCCTCTGGCACCAACGTTGTGCGATGAAAGGAAAGGCGACCTTTTCGGCCATTTTTATCCCATTGAAAATGAATGGAGCTAAAATGAAATAGCATTTTGGGGGCTTTTTCATATCCCAAAACTCACCAAAATTGGCGGACTCATCAGGACTGGTGAACAATTACATATTTTGGGGGCGTGGCCAAAATTTCAAAAGAAACGGCTCAAGAGCGCCACCTAGAAAATTTCAAACTACCCTCCGCATTGGCCTTAGTTTCACGTAGGATCATGAAATTTGGTACGCTTGTCCAATTCACCAAGACGCACAGAAAACCCTCTGGCATCAACGTTGTACGATAAATGGGAAGGCGGCCATTTTGGAATGTGGACCAAATTGGGTGCGTGCATTGGGTGCCGAAAGGGTACGGGAAAGGCACGAGAGTGTTTCAGGGTGGACCAGCTCGACTTCCCGCGATCGCCGCGAGAAGGGCGGAGCGGCGCTAAGGCATTCACACGTGCATTTTCGCAGGAAATGCGGTTTTTCTAGTTATTTATAGATGTTACTATCTTCATTCCGTACGTTTTTTGGCATGTAACTACTCGCACAGTTTTGGTGCCATTTCAACAATTCATATATCAAAATGTCCAGCTCGTTCAGGACAATCCGGCTATGACTTTTGGTAATGCTGCAACTTTAGCTTTTTGAATTATTTAGCCTTTTCGGCCATTTTTTTCCCATTGAAAATGAATGGAGCTAAAATGAAATGGCATGTTGGGGGCTTTATCATATCCTAAATCTCACCAAATTTGGCAGACTCATCACTCAGACATGGGGGAGTAAAAAATGATCAAAACCTCACGTTTTCATATATGCTGAAGGGGCGTGGCCTGGCCTCAAAATTAGGCATCTCGCCATGAAAAACGAAACACTAATAGCACCTACACGAAAACCGTCTAATACATCAAACCTTCAGTGATTGACCCACAACCACTCCCCTGCAATACTGAATGGTCAAATCATGACATTAATTAAGCCACGCCCCCTCACAACAGGAAGTGTACAGTTATACATTGAACGTCCCGATCGGACACCTGTTACCTAATCAGCGGGACGGTCTGTCCAGTGACCGAAGACATGTTGCTGTAACAAGCTTTCCAACACTGACCGTTTTGGGTGGAGCATGTGGGCGTGGCGATGTGGCGAATCAGCCGTCACGCCGTCACAAACGAAACACTAATAGCACCTACACGAAAACAGTCTAATACATCAAACCTTCAGTGATTGACCCACATCCGGTCCCCTGCAATACTGAATGGTCAAATCATGACAATAATTAAGCCACGCCCCCTCACAACAGGAAGTGTACAGTTGTACATTGAACATCCCGATCGGACACCTGTTACCTAATCAGCGTGACGGTCTGTCCAGTGACCGAAGACATGTTGCTGTAACAAGCTTTCCACGACTGGTTGTTTTGGGTGGAGCATGTGGGCGTGGCGATGTGGCGAATCAGACGTAACGCCGTCACAATACGTTTGGCCTTTTGGGAGCTTTATCATATCCCAAAACTCACCAAATTTGGCAGACTCGTCAGGACTGGTGAAAAATTACATATTTTGGGGGCGTGGCCAAAATTGCAACAGAAAGGGCTCAAGAGCGCCACCTAGAAAATTTCAAACTACCCTCCGCATTGGCCTTAGTTTCACGTAGGATCATGAAATTTGGTACACTTGTCCAATTCACCAAGACGCACAGAAAACCCTCTGGCGTCAACGTTGTACGATAAATGGGAAGGCGGCCATTTTGGAATGTGGACCAAATTGAGTGCACGCACTAGGTGCCGAACGGGTACGGGAAAGGCACGAGAGTGTTTCGGGGTGGACCAGCTCGACTTCCCGCGGTCGCCGCGAGAAGGGCGGAGCGGCGCTAAGGCATTCACACGTGCATTTTCGTAGGAAATGCGGTTTTTCTAGTTGTGTGAATGCCAACAAGGCATTCACACTATAGAGATTGTCTTCCGGTTACTATCCTGATTCCGTACGTTTTTCGGCACGCTACTCCTCCTACAGTTTTTGTGCTATTGCAACAATTCATATATCAAAATGTTCAGCTCATTCAGGACATGATGGCTATGACTTTTGGTATTGGTGCAACTTTAGCTTTTTGAAATATTCAGCCTTTTCGGCCATTTTTTTCCCATTGAAAATGAATGGAGCTCATTTTACATCCTTGATATCTTTGGAACTCTTTACAATATTTCACTACTCCTTTCACATTTTGGACTAGCTCAGCTTCCTTCAGCTTCCTTGTACAAAATTTAAAAAAAAATTCAGCTACTTTCAGCTAATTTCAGCTGTTTTTTCAACTGCTTTGCACTCTTTTCAGCTTTATGCAGCTAACTTCAACATTTTTATACTTCTACTGACTTATTTCTGCTAAATTCAGATCATTATGCTCCTTTCAGATAATTTTTGAAAGATTTAGACATTTTGGCTATTTTAGCTACTATTTAGCTGTTTTATGCAAATTTCAGCTTTTTCAGCTATTTCAACAATGTTTTTAATCAATCCAACTTTTTTCAGCCTAATTCAGCAAAACCATGCTCTACCAACTTCCTTCTGGTAATTTAAGATAATTTCTGCTTGTTTTAGCTGTTGTTCAGCTGTTTTTGGCCAATTTCAGCTTTTTTCAGATAATTTCAACTTTATTTTGCTTATTTCTACTTATTTCAGATTTTTTTCAATTTCAGATTGTTTCAGATACTTCATATTATGCTCCTTTCTGCTTATTTCTGCTAGTTTCAGCTTCTTCTACTATTTTAGCTACTATTAAGCTGTTTTTATGCTAATTTAGGCTTGTTTCAACAAATTTTACATCATTTGAACTCATTTCAACTTTTTCCAGCCTAATTCTACAAAACTGTACTCTCTCTACTAATTTCTAAGACATTTAAGCTTCTTTCTGCTATTTCAGATAATATTCAGCTGTTTTTGCTATCTTAAGCTTTTTTTCAGATAATTTCAACTTTATTTTGCTTATTTCTGCTTAGTTCAGATTTTTTCAGATTTCAGATTGTTTCAGATATTTTAGATTATTCAGATTATGCTGCTTTGTGCTTATTTCTGCTAGTTTCAGCTTCTTCTGCTATTTTAGCTACTATTAAGCTGTTTTTATGCTAATTTAGGCTTGTTTCAACAAATTCCACATTATTTGAACTCATTTCAACTTTTTCCAGCCAAATTCTGCAAAAATGTACTCTCTCTACTAATTTCTAAGACATTTAAGCTTCTTTCTGCTATTTCAGATAATATTCAGCTGTTTTTGCTATCTTAAGCTTTTTTCAGATAATTTCAACTTTATTTTGCTTATTTCTGCTTAGTTCAGATTTTTTCAGATTTCAGATTGTTTCAGATATTTCAGATTATTCACAATTATGCTATTTCTAATTACTTCAGATAATTGATGCTTATTTCTGCTACTTTAGATAATATTCAGCTGCTTATGCTATCTTAAGCTTTTTTCAGATAATTTCCACTTTTTTTGCTTATTTCAGATTATTTCAGATTTCAGATTGTTTAAGATGTTTCAGATTATTCCCAATTAGGCTCTTACTAATTTCTTCTTCTGATTCAAGATTATTTCTGATATATTAGATAATATTTAGCTGTTTTTGTTCAATTTCAGCTGATGGCCGCCAACGCTACATTCAAATGGCTTTAACTCAGCCATCTTTATACATAGAGAGCTGAAATTTGGTGAGGTTGTAGCTGAGGACATTGTCTATCATGTACGGAATCCAAATAAAAAATCCAAGATGGCCGACAATGCAAAAATTTAAAAATACCATAAAATGGTAAATTTTAGTGATATTGAGCTGAAACTTGGTGTAGTGATAGCTGAGAATGTTTCCTATCAAATGCTATATCAAAATCAAAAATCCAAGATGGCCGCCAACGCTACTTTCAAATGGCTTTAACTCAGCCATCATTATACATAGAGAGCCGAAATTTGGTGAGGTTGTAGCTGAGGGCATTATCTATCATGTACGGAATCCAAATCACAAATCCAAGATGGCCGACAAAGTAAAACATTAAAAAACTGTAAAAATCCAACATGGCCGCCAACGCTACATTCAAATGGCTTTAACTCAGCCATCTTTATTCATAGAGAGCTGAAATTTGGTGAGGTTGTAGCTGAGGGAATCCTCTATCATGTACGGAATCCAAATCAAAAATCCAAGATGGCAGACAAAGCAAAACATTAAAAATACTGTAAAATCCAAGATGGCCGCCAACGCTACTTTCAAATGCTTTAACTCAGCCATCATTATACATAGAGAGCCGAAATTTGGTGAGGTTGTAGCTGAGGGAATCCTCTATCATGTACGGAATCCAAATCAAAAATCCAAGATGGCCGACAAAGCAAAACATTAAAAATACTGTAAAATCCAAGATGGCCACCAACGCTACTTTCAAATGGCTTTAAATCAGCCATATTTATTCATAGAGAGCCGAAATTTGGTGAGGTTGTAGCTATGGACATTCTTTATCATGCATTAGGTGAAACGGCCATTTTGATTGAATATGCAAATTAGGTGAAGTGGCCATTTTGGTTCAATATACAAGGCAGTTAATTGCCTTGCGAAGTAAGTCAATGCATGTATTGTTACCATTTTGGTTCTACAATTTAAGTAGACAAGTTAGCCATTTTGATTTAATAAGCACATTAGGTAAAGCGGCCATTTTGATTGAACATGCAAGTTGGGTGAAGCGGCCATTTTGGCATTCACACATGCATTTTCTCAGGAAATGCAATCTAGTTGTGTGAATGCCACATAGGCATTCACACTATAGTGATTGTGTTTATATTTGTGTGAATGCCAACAAGGCATTCACACTATAGAGATTGTGTTTATATTTATTATTATTATTATCTACAGTTTATAGATGTTACTATCTTCATTCCGTACGTTTTTTGGCATGTAACTACTCGCACAGTTTTGGTGCGATTTCAACAATTCATATATCAAAATGTTCAGCTCATTTAGGACAATCCGGCTATGACTTTTGGTAATGCTGCAACTTTAGCTTTTTGAGATATTCAGCCTTTTCGGCCATCTTTTTCCCATTGAAAATGAATGGAGCTAAAATGAAATGGCCTTTTGGGGGCTTCATCATATCCTAAATCTCACCAAATTTGGCAGACTCATCACTCATACATGGGGGAGTAAAAAATGATCAACACCTCGCGTTTTCATATATGCTGAAGGGGCGTGGCCTGGCCTCAATGTTAGGCATCTCGCCATGAAAAACGAAACACTAATAGCACCTACACGAAAACCGTCTAATACATCAAACCTTCAGTGATTGACCCACAACCGGTCCCCTACAATACTGAATGGTCAAATCATGACATTAATTAAGCCACGCCCCCTCACAACAGGAAGTGTACAGTTATACATTGAACGTCCCGATCGGACACCTGTTACCTAATCAGCGGGACGGTCTGTCCAGTGACCGAAGACATGTTGCTGTAACAAGCTTTCCAACACTGACCGTTTTGGGTGGAGCATGTGGGCGTGGCGATGTGGCGAATCAGCCGTCACGCCGTCAC
>JBBPBX010079137.1:0-16456 GCA_038048925.1 Garcialebias charrua
CTCTCTGGCTGTACTTTGTAAACGGGTCCATCTCCCACTCTTTCAATCACACGGTACACCACCTGCTCCCAGTATGAGCGGAGTTTACCTGGACCTCCCCTTTCTGAGAGGTTTTTAACCAGGACTCTATCACCTGCCTGAAGAGCGACACCTCTGACACGTCTGTCATATTGCTTTTTGCCTTTAGCTGAAGACTTTTGACTGTTGTTGGCAGCTATTTGGTACGCCACACGCATCCTTTCAGCCCACTTTTTAACAAAGGTTTGATGGTTGTAGTTTTCAGTTTCTCTCCTGGTGCCAAAGAGCAAATCGACTGGTAGACGTGGAGCCCTGCCATACAATAGGAAGAAAGGTGAGTATCCTGTTGCTTCGTGCCTCGTGCAATTATATGCATGCACTATTTGTGGCAGATGATCTTTCCAGTCACTCTTTTTCTCCTCTTGTAGGGTACGCAACATCTGGAGAAGCGTGCGGTTCAGTCGCTCCACTGGATTGCACTGCGGATGGTAGGGAGTGGTGCGTGAGTGAGAAATCCCTGAGAGTTGTTGTAATCTTTGGAATAAGCCATTCTCGAACTCACGTCCCTGATCATGATGTAGTTTCTCTGGGTACCCAAAGCGAGGAATAAAATCTTGGAATATCTTTTCAGCTGCCATCTTTCCGGATTTGTTTCTCGTTGGGTACGCTTGTGCGAAGCGGGTGAAATGGTCAGCGACAACCAGGATATATTCGTATCCCCCTTTGCTTGGCTCCAAATGCAAATAATCAATAGAGACCAACTCAAATGGCGCACTAGTTGTGATGGATCCCATTGGAGCTCTCTGTGGGACATTGGGATGTTTTTGTTTAATACATTGACATTTCTTTGTCACATAATCCTCAATGTCTTGTTGCATGTTCGGCCAGTAAAAGCGTTCTCGAGCCAGATGTATCACCTTGTCAGGACCGACATGGCCCATGTCGTCATGCAAGCTCTTCAACACTAGTGGTTTGAATTTTTCTGGGAGAACTAGCTGTTTGTTTAGTTCTGTTTTTCGGAAAAGTAGTCCGTTTTCCATGACTAGCTTGTTCCACTCGTACAACAGTCTCCTTGTTTCGGTACACATAGTTCTTTTATCTTTTTCATTTGGACTCCAGTTTCTTTGTTTCAATAACCCAATCTCTTTAATAGCTGTATCTTCTTGTTGTGCTGCTCTGATGTTTTCAGGCATAATGGTCATGGCACCATCAGGTAAGTTAGCCTCATCATTTTCATCAGCAAGTTGTAATGCAGCAATCCAGGGAACATCATTGCTTTGTGTTGCTTTGTTGCCTTGCCACACTGCAGACACTACTTCAGGTGACACTGTCTCGGTGTGATCTTTCATATATTGTTCAAGGCCTATTGGGTATCTGGACAACATATCTGCATCAGCGTTCCTCTTTCCCGGTCTATACTTGATATCAAAGTGGAAGTCAGCCAATTCCCCAACCCACCTATGACCTACAGCATTTAACCTGGCAGAACTCAAAACATAAGTCAGGGGATTGTTATCTGTATAGACCGTGAAAGTTGGTGCGTAATACAGATAGTCTCGAAACTTATCACAAATTGCCCACTTGAGTGCGAGGAACTCAAGTTTACTAGAATGCAAGTGATAGTTTCGTTCAGCGGGTGTTAAGGTCCTAGATCCGTAGCCAATAACACGTAGCTTGTTGTTTTGGGACTGATACAAAACCGCTCCAAGCCCTTCATTTGATGCATCTGTATGCAAAACAAATGGACGATCAAAGTCGGGATAGGCTAAGATGGGTGGATTGATCAGCATCTCCACAAGTTTGGATAGCACAGTCTGATGTTCAGTCGTCCATGTCACAGGTGTGCGAGAGGGAAGCTGACCTGTGTTTTCTTTAATTTTACAACCTCGACCCTTAGAAGTCTGGGGCTTGTTGGTCATACTTGTGTCGGCTGAGCTTTGAAGGAGTTCAAACAGAGGTCTTGCCAGTCGTGAGAAATCTTGGATGAAGGATCGGTAATAACTAAGGAAACCTAGCAATGTCCGAACTTCTCCAACTGTATGAGGTTTCTTCTCCTTCAGAGCTATTACAGCTTCCAAATCTTTTGGGTCAATCTGGATGCCTTCTCCTGAAATCATTCGTCCCAGATAACGAATTTGTCTCTTGAAAAACTCGCATTTGGCTGGTCGAAGTTTAATGCCATGTTGTCTCATTCTGCAGAAAACTTGCCTCAAATGATCCACATGTTCCTCAAATGTTTGTGAGTAACAGAGGATATCATCTAAATAAGGTACGCAGCACTCATCCCTGATGCCTTCTAATACACCTTCCATACATCTCTGGAATGCAGCTGGCGCATTGGTCAGTCCGAATGGAATCCTTACCCATTCGTAGAGACCCCAAGGTGTGCTAAATGCTGTCAGATGCCTTGACTCCTCGCTCAAAAACCCTTGGTGATATGCACTTCCTTGATCCAAAATGGAGAACCATGAATTTCCTCCAAGACTGTCCAATAGATCCTGAATGCGTGGTAGTGGATGGCGGTCTGGAGTGGTTTTACGGTTGAGTTCACGGAAGTCAACACAAAGACGCAGACTGTGGTCTTTCTTTCGCACGCAGACGACAGGTGAGGAGTAGGCTGAAATTGATTTTTTTATCCACCCTCTATCCAAAAGGTTGGAAATATAATCCTTGACCTCTTTATACAATGGCCGAGGGATGGAATTATAATTTTTCTGGACAGGGGTGGTATCTGTTGTGGTAATCTGGAGCTGTAAACCAGGAATGCATCCAATGTCTCCTTCTTCAGATGCAAATACATCCGACTCTTCATACAACATTTGGCGTACCATATCCTGTTCATGCTCAGAGAGATGACCCAAATTGACATTTGGATGCCATTTCTCTTGTGACTCAACAGGTGTATGGTTTCTCTTTTTGGAATAGTCTCCATCATTTAGTGAGTTCACCTGGGTGGTGCAAAGAGTGGGTCATCCTGTCCACTGACTCGTTTGCGAGATGATTGAGAGAT
The DNA here is from genome assembly GCA_038048925.1 of Garcialebias charrua. Classification (NCBI taxonomy): domain Eukaryota; kingdom Metazoa; phylum Chordata; class Actinopteri; order Cyprinodontiformes; family Rivulidae; genus Garcialebias; species Garcialebias charrua. The sequence goes on from JBBPBX010079137.1 coordinate 3,029, forward strand.
ATTTACAGGTTTGGTTCCATCAATTTCCTCGATGAATCCTAAAGCTGTTCTTGGATGTAAGAAAATGTCGTGATTGGTTGAATTCTGGACTGGAATTCTCACCATTTTTGAAACTCCAACAGGTACGTCAACCAGAGCAGGGAATAACTCCAACCCGTCCGATATGATGCTCTGTATGTCTGGTTCAAACAACATTACTCCTCCTCCTGGAAAAGTTCTGATGCGACATTTCACTTCACAGATTTGGCCACTTTGAACATTAAGACCCTTCTTTCCAACTCTCACTGTAGAACTCTTTGATTCTTTTTGAGATGGCATAGTGCAAACCACAGAGACTAGAGTTTCAACACTACTCTTTTGAATTCTCAAAGCCTCTGACAGTAAGTTCACTAAGTTGATGTTGTTCGTCTGGTCAGTGTTTCCCATTATGATTTCTTGTATCACATTAAAGCCTAGCAAAGGGCTGCTCACACTCTCTTGACTTACAAGCAACGGAACATAGAGGGCAACTGAACCATATTTGATGCTTTTGATCTCGAGCAGGACTTCTATCCACCCATCAAATGGCACCTCTGTTCCATTAGCTGCTGTGACTTTGAGAGGGTGTTCTGGTAGTAGACTCTCAAGTGGTTGGATCGTTACATTTGGTAGAGCTTTCTGCACCCATGACTTCTCCACTATGCTCAAATGGCACCTCTGTTCCATTAGCTGCTGTGACTTTGAGAGGGTGTTCTGGTAGTAGACTCTCAAGTGGTTGGATCGTTACATTTGGTAGAGCTTTCTGCACCCATGACTTCTCCACTATGCTCACTTGTGCCCCACTGTCCAGTAGCATCTGCAATTTGACACCATTTAGTTGGCATGTCACCGTGCATCTACCACCAATCAGCTGTGCAACATGTTTCTTCTCAGTAAAGTTGTTTTGTTTGATGGGCCTGGTGGAAGATGGTGTGCCCACTTGAAGATGCGGCGTTGCAGTGGTGTGGGACTCTGCATTCTCTCTGATCACTGGTGGTCCCACCCCAGCGACCTCACCTCGTTTCCCGACTGGTTGTTCTTCATCAGACAGCCAACCGCTCTGTGTCCCTCTTTCCCGCACTTGAAACAGTGACTGCAGTTCTCGTTTCTTTGGGAGACACATTGCTGACATCTTCGTTTAGCTTCTGACTTTACTGACTGTTTTTGGTGGGGAGAAGGTGTGAGAATGTTTTCAGTCCCTGGACTAAGCATAGGTGTTAAAGCTTTCTCCAAACTCTTGGTCAGTGATGAAACCTGTGCTGTTAGTTCCTGTATGGCAGTACGGTTAGCTTGGACTTCTGCCTGCATCTGAACTACATTCTGACTTTTCTTATCCATCTGCACTGTACTGACATTGACTGTTTTGGGTTTAACAGTCTGACCCAATCTATTTTGTCTCTCTGTGTCTTCACCTACTGACTTTGTTATCACTTCTAGGATAAAATCATCAGTAACGTTCTCATCTGAAATGTGGGGTTTAAGATCTTGTCGGATGTATGAATATTTTTCATGTATCCCCTGGTAAAGTGAATGCAGGAACACTCCCTGAACTAATTTTTTTTCATATTGTAAACCTGTACTTACTTTAGAAGCAAAAAGTACACGCTGTTTTAACCCCATCATTCTATACATAAACTGTTGTGGACCTTCTTTATCATGTTGTCTTGCATTGCTCAGTTCTTGGAATAATTCATTACTGCTCTTATCTTTAAGATGTGCTCTGAGAAAACGCTTCAGTTCAGTTACAGTTAGACTATCTTTTGTCATAAGCATGTCTTTGAATGTACCCGGTTTAATTATTCTGAGAACTGTTCTAATGATCTCAGTCTCAGTGAAACCTTCACTCAGTCCTTCATCAATTTGCTTACACAAGCAGTTAAAACTCACGTCTGAGTCAGAGTCTGAGATCTGACCAGCATGAATCCGAAATTCTCTTCGTGGGAGTAATGCAGCAACATCCGTCAGTTTTACTAACCCAGTTACCTGATGAGCAACAACTGGTGTTGACACTATCTTACTCCTCGCTGAAGCTGCTACAATCTGCTCAGTCTTGTACCCCGATGTAGCTTCCTCTTCATCCACTGAATGATGTGGGTTCTTTGCTTCTTGGGCTGACTGCAGTTCATTTATGAGGTCACGAAACATCAGCAGGTGCGACATCCCTTGGTCCTCCAGACTCCTTAATTGTTTACTTCTTAAAAAGTCAACAATGAAGTCAAAGAGTTCCACCTTGGACGACTCCTCCCCTGGCATGTCTTCTCCCACCTCATCTTGGCATGATACTGCTAGCTGGTGAAGCAGGTCTCTTCTAGCATCCTTAATCAGTTGGTGAAGCAGCTGCTGGATCTCCCACTGAAGCTCATGTAGCGTCGTCATCTCTGGATACCTGAAGTCTTGCTTTAGGTCATCAGCTCATAGAACAGGAAGTCAGGATCCCACGGTTCTTTGTTGGATAGCACCAAGCCAGCAGGAGGCGCTATCCCGGACGAGCCCCCAAATTTGTTACCCTGCAACCTTGGATGGTGGAGGGTAAGGTGTAAGATGATCTCTCAACGTGTGATGCTGTGGTATGAGAAAGACGAGACACACACGTTGAGCCTTTTTTCACATTCAACCAGAAGATTTATTCTTCTTCTTGTGTGCTCAATCTTTCTATGCCACCAACGCAACAGCGCCTCTAGCGGTTTTGTGTGAAATTGCATAGAACTAACTAAAATGACACTAAAGAACTTAATACAATGAGAAATTAAAGATACAAAAATAAAAATTATGTTGGGGTGTCTATTTTCCTATTTTCTTAATTATTGCTTTAATTTGCTATTGCCTTGTTTTTCACCTCTCAACACATAAGTGAATAAGGTTCCTCCAATAGTAGCGACTGTGAAGCATCAGAGATCCGTCCCCCCAAAGCCCGAGGCAGACGAAGGGGAGATCAAAGCCCAAGACTCCAGGAAGGACCCCGAGCCCAGAGTCCCCAGGGCCACCCGAACAGGACGAGCCACTCGCCCACTCCCCAGATCCGACCAAGGGGAAGAACCGGACGAACCCCACCAGCGACCACATACAATGACCCCCCGGGGTCAACCGCGACAAATTCACAGGCCCCCGCCGGAGCCCGCTGCACCGACGTAGCCCCAGGGCCGGTCACCGAGGCCCGGGCACCGGGGACGCCCACCCCTCAGGCCCAGACCCGACAGGACCAGAGGACACGAGCCCCACCAGGCAGCCACCAGGCCGAGCCGACAAACGCCCAAGCGCCCAACCCCAGATAGTGAGGGCCCAAGCACGCCCGCAGGCAAAGGAACACCCACCAGGGGGCCACGTGGCAGGAGCGCGACACTAAGTAGCCTCAGATGTATCAGAGAGGGGGCATTCCAAGTCCCAGCCTGACATTTAAACATTCATACACAGACACACTCATTCAGACCCACCCTCATCCTCACCCTCACTCACAGAAAGACAAACAATAACAGCACGTTCCATTCATAATCCCGATGTACACTCTATACCCCCTAGGTCCAAGACATGTACCTGCCCCCTACATGGGGCAGCCCACATCCAAACCCAGGAGGTAGGCCCATTCATTCTGGGGCGGAGAGTAGCAGACATCCAAGATCCGGCCCACCCCGCGCCCTGCCGACAGGACAGGACACCCGAGCCCAAGCAGCCCCAGAGGGAGCGCACTGCCAGCCCCGCCCACGGCGAACCCGCAGGCCCCGAACCCCCCCACACCCCAGCACAACCCCTGACGGCCCACCCCCAGAATGTCCGCCAGGCAACCAGGGGGGTAAGAGAAAAATAAATAAATTATATAATAATAATAATAATCATACATCTCCTCCTACATGTCTTTGCGTGAGTGCAGTTACAGTGTGCGCTCTCAGGACATGATCACCTGCAGTGTTCCGTCAGTGAGGACTGAACTTGGAAAAAGGACCTTCTCCGCTCCTGCTTCCTGGAATATCTTACAAAAAGATCTGAAGCTCTCGACCTTGACCTCTCTAAATGGTTTTAAGAATCTGTTGGAATCCTGGCAAGAACCAATGCAGATTTGTTCCTGTCTTTGATTTTATGCACCTACCTTATAATGTTTTGCTAGTTTTTGATACTTTGTTAAAAAAAAATCTGTATTTCTCTCTTATGTTTTTTCTATTGTCTATTGTTTAAGGAAATTCTACCATTGCTGTTCATCATTCTTTAGTTTGTAGCAGGTTGCTTTTGTAAATGAGTCCACGAGGCTCAATGAGATTTACCTGACTAAATAAAGGTTGAATGAATGCCTTTAAAGGCAGCAGGCGGTAAGAGTATTCTGTAAAATGATGTAATAAAGGGATTTGCTATTCTCACATGCAGCCGCTCAAACTAAATAAGGCCTCCAGCTCGTACTCCGTCCAACAGCCGAAGAGTCCGGGCCATATTGAGGTAGAAGACGGGATTCACTGATCCCAGAAATCCCCTGAGGCATGCAGCCTGGAACCGTCTCATCCAGCCACCGTGACCGCCGGACTAGGCTTCATCCGCGGCCCCGCAGACCCGATCAGCGCCAGCGGTTCCACATTACTGAACCTGCAGAATGTGCGTGAGAGCGTCTGCTTTAGTCCTCCTTGCAGTTCGTTCGGCTGACTTTACCACAGCACGACTGGAGAGCGTCGCTTCGTTCCAGCGTTCATTGAGTCCTGCATCAGCCCCAAAATATTTAGCTGCTACCGGCTTAAGAATCTCTGTTCAACATAAACAAAAACAGTTGGGCTGATGTTTATTCAGGCAGAGATTCAAAGGACGGCAGTACGAGAGTTATTGGCAGAGGGGGTTTCTCAGAAAATACCCCCCACCACCACCACCACCACCACTACTGCTTAGAAAGCCACAAAACTGAGCTTTGGCAAAGAGAATCTGCTGCCTGTGCAAAAACAACGGGAGAGAAACGGAGGGTTTTTAAACGAGACGATGATTTAGTGTCAGAAATAAAAAGAAACGTAACGCTCGCTCGGCTTCTTGTTTCGTTTGGCACAAAGAAGGAGCTGAGCCCAGAGGAAAAACAAACCCAGTCCTCGACTCTTTCTGACCCAGTTCATCACCGTTTTCTGCCTCGCTCCTTTACTCATCACTCCTTGTTGTTTTAATTCTCTCAGAAAGGGATCACTGCATGAAGATGGTCAACGGATTAACCCAATTCAAGATGGCCGCCACAGGCAGCTGACCTTAAAAAACACAAAATGGCAACAAATGTACTGACCTGAATGTCTGTGTGGTAGTAGCTGAGAGTGTTTCCTAATACATATTCTAACGGTTCATGGATAACAGTATAACTCTTTGCCATTAAATATTTGATGTCAAACGTATGTCTGTTAGCAAAATATTTTGTGAACCACGGGACAGATGTTAGTGAAACCTTCAGGAACAGTTCTGTTCCGCTGGGAAACCTTGGATGTTCTGTGTCTGCTTGACCCGGTTCTGGAGGGCCGTCATCACCTATTGCCGCGGTCCTCATGCTGCTAACGGGACCGCACTGCTAACAGAACCACACTGCTAACAGAACCTCACTGCTAACAGAACCTCACTGCTATCAGAACCACACTGCTATCAGAACCACACTGCTAATAGAATAACACTGCTAATAGAATAACACTGCTAACAGAACCAATCTACTAACAGTACCACACTACTAACAGGACCAAGCTGCTAACAGTACCACACTACTAACAGAACCAATCTACTAACAGTACCACACTACTAACAGAACCAAGCTACTAACAGAACCACACTGCTAACAGAACCAAGCTGCTAACAGTACCACACTGCTAACAGAACCAAGCTACTAACAGAACCACACTACTAACAGGACCAAGCTGCTAACAGTACCACACTGCTAACAGAACCAAGCTACTAACAGTACCACACTGCTAACAGAACCAAGCTACTAACAGAACCAAGTTACTAACCGTACCACACTGCTAACAGAACCACACTGCTAACAGAACCAAGCTACTAACAGCACCACACTGCTAACAGGACCATGCTGCTAACAGGACCATGCTGCTAACAGGACCACACTGTTAACAGAACCAAGCTGCTAACAGAACCAAGTTACTAACCGTACCACACTGCTAACAGAACCACACTGCTAACAGAACCTCACTGCTAACAGAACCTCACTGCTAACAGAACCTCACTGCTAACAGAACCACACTGCTGACAGAACCTCACTGCTATCAGAACCACACTGCTAATTGAATAACACTGCTAACAGAACCAATCTACTAACAGTACCACACTACTAACAGGGCCAAGCTGCTAACAGTACCACACTGCTAACAGAACCAAGCTACTAACAGAACCACACTGCTAACAGAACCAAGCTACTAACAGAACCAAGTTACTAACCGTACCACACTGCTAACAGAACCACACTGCTAACAGACCCAAGCTACTAACAGTACCACACTGCTAACAGGACCATGCTGCTAACAGGACCACACTGCTAACAGAACCATGCTGCTAACAGGACCATAGTGCTAACGGGACCATGTTGTTGTAAATGTTTTTTTTTTTTCACTTTTGGCAACTTTTTTGTTTTTTTGTTTCATGCTTTGATATTTCTTGTAGTTTTTTTGGTGAGTCGAGACGGTTCTTCTCATCCTGATTGTTCCATTAGATTGTTGACCTTGTCTTGACCTTTATGACAATAAACCTAAACCTAAATGATTGATGGATTCATACAAGTGATTCCTTTGGGAGCCAACCCAACTCAAGATGGAAGGGCTTCGGGCGATATACATTCCTCCAAGGACTGCTTGGCCTTTGGGAATTTACACGCTCTCATGATGTCTGCGTGCTTTATAAAGTAACTTCTTATTTTGTAAGTTTTTAAAGTGTTCACAGGTTATGGAGTTCAAGGGGACCAAGAGGAAAAATAAAACAAAAAGTCAAGAAGCAGGAGCAAAAATCAGATCAGCTTTGATCACAATATTCTCATCATTTCTCAGGAAACGGAGTCATTTGTGGTGAGAAGATGGAGCCTCAGACCGAAGCCACGTCGGTCTGCAGCCAGAGGGTTTCACTGTTGGGTAAACAGAACCGGGGGAATGATGGTCGGCGCCACACATGTTGAAAACCAGAGTTTAAAACAAAACGACGCGAGGCTCAGCAGAAAGCAGGGAGGAAGGAGAGGACCTGATCTCAGAGCAGAGTTTTGATTCTCTGCAGCTTCAGACCGTCAAATACCAAAATCAAAACGTGTGGCTCACTCAGGACAGTGAGGTTCTGATCGTTGTTGCACCCGACAAAAGGATTTCGGACAGATGTTCTGGTCATGGGACAGACGTTTCGATGTTTTTAACAGTTTTTGGGAAGCTTGTACTGCTCGTCATTCAAGCTTCCAGCATGATGGCGACGCCAACGTTTGAGCTATTTAAACTTTTAAACAAACTTTTTCTGCTCCCACACACTTTAAACAGTTTGTACGTCAAACCGCAGGTATTTTTATCTTCTTTCACCCAGTGTGTCTCAACACTACTGTACAGGGAAGATTTCCTCCTCAGTCCCCTTACTGTGCAGAGCGCCCACACAAACTCCCATTGACTTCCATCGTGACTAAACTCAGAATTTTATTTTTAACTGGTCATAATTCAACATAAAACACTTAAGACACATAAAAAGTAACATTTGTAACAACCAGACTCTCCTGCTGCCTCCAGATGAGGAATTCATTCAATAAAACTTTGACTGGAGTTTGGAAAGGAAGGTTCGTCGGATTGTCAAATCTCGGATTCAGGAGGAGCAGTGTGGTTTTCGTCCTGGTCGTGGAACACTAGACCAGCTCTACACCCTCAGCAGGGTCCTGGAGGGTACGTGGGAGTTTGCCCAACCAGTCTACATGTGCTTTGTGGACTTGGAGAAGGCGTTCGACCGTGTCCCTCAAGTAACCCTAGGGGAGGTACACTAGGAGTATGGGATACCAGGCCCTTTGACATGGCTGTTAGCTCCCTGTATGACCAGTGTCAGAGCTTGGTCCACATTGCCGGCAGTAAGTCAGGCTCGTTTCCAGTGAGAGTTGGACTCCGCCAAGGTTGAACTTTGTCACCGATTCTGTTCATAACTTTTATGGACAGAATTTCTAGGCGCAGCCAAGGTGTTGAGGAGATCCATTTTGGTGACCTTAGGATCGCAGCTCTGCTTTTTGCAGATGATGTGGTCCTATTGGCTTCATCAGTTCGTGATCTACAGCTTTCACTGGAGCGGTTTTCAGCCGAATGTGACGCGGCCGGGATGAGGATCAGTTCCTCCAAATCCGAGGCCATGGTCTTGAGCCGGAAATGGGTACCATGCCCTCTCCGGGTCGGTATCTTGGAGTCTTGTTCACGAATGAGGGAAAACTGGAGCGTGAGATCGATAGGCGGATAGGTGCTGCGTCTGCAGTGCAGCGGGTGGTGTACCGGCCTGTCGTTGTGAAGAGAGAGCTGAGTCAAAAAGCGAAGCTCTCAATTTACCGGTCGATCTACGTTCCTACATTCATGAGCTTTGGGTTGTGACCGAAAGAACGAGATCACAGATACAGGTGGCCGAAATGAGTTTTCTCTGCTGGACTCTCCCTTAGAGATAGGGTGAGAAGCTCAGTCATCCGGGAGGGACTCGGAGTAGAGCCGCTGCTTCTCCACATCGAGAGGAGCCAGTTGAGGTGGCTCGGGCATCTGGTTAGGATGCCTCCTGGACGCCTCCCTGGTGAGGTGTTCCGGGCATGTCCCACCGGGAGGAGACCCAGAGGAAGACCCAGGACACGCTGGAGGGACTATGTTTCTCGGCTGGCCTGGGAACACCTTGGGATTCCCCCGGAGGAGCTGCTCCAAGTGGCTGGGGAGAGGGAAGTCTGGGCCTCCTTACGTAGGCTGCTACCCCCGTGACCCGACCCCGGATAAGCAGAAGAAAATGGATGAATGGATGCGTGGAAAACTTTGACTGTTGGTTTGAGCCTTACTTTTTGGTCTGCATGTGTTCCTCTCTTGTTAGCAGTGCTGTCAAAAAGTGAGGGACACAGCTGTGGTGACACTAACAAGCCACTGGCAGCATCTTTTTTTAAACTTTTATCTTGGCTCTCTTTATTCTTCTTCTACAGTTTGTACATCAAAACGTCGGCCATTTTGTCAGCTGATGTTGACACAAGGAGAAGCCCCATAACGTTTTGGGGCTTTAGAGAACATTTGACGCTCTGTTGGTAGCCTTCAGTTTTTCTTTAGAAATGTTTTAGCTGTTGTTAAACTGACGGACAGACTGAGTGGTCGCCATGTTGGTGTCAGCTTGTTGTTGCCATGGAAACCGCATCACGTCTAACCAGGCTCTGAAACTCTCCATTATTCATGTGGGGTAAGACCTCGTTTCTTAAAATTCTCTGAGTTTGTCCATCCATAGACCAAATGATGTTCCATTATTATTATTTTCCAGACGTGATGGTGGGTGTCAGTCAGACACCAAGTGACGGACAGGCGGGCTGTGGGAACGGGTGACGGAGGCCATCCGGGGCTTTCACAGACCAAGGAGGGGGGGCCTTTTGTGGGTTTATCAAACAAAATAATAACCCCGCTCTCCCTCCATGAGCCATGCACAGGAAGCTGGCAGCTACATGGAGACATCATGTCTTTGAGAAGGACGGGGCTGCAGACAACAAGTGTGTGTGTGTGTGTGTGTGTGTGTGTGTGTGTGTGTATGTGTGTGTGTGTGCGTGTGTGTGTGTGTGTGGCGAGCAGTGGTGGGATGTAACTAAGTACAGTACAAATACTTTGTTACTGTACTTAAGTACATTTTTCATGTATCTGTACTTTACTTAAGTAGAATTAAATGTGGGTACTTTTACTTTTACTCCACTACATTTTACGTGAAGTATCTGTACTTTCTACTCCACTACATTTTACGTGAAGTATCTGTACTTTCTTCTACACTACATTTCTATAATGTGTTGAGTTACAAGTTACATTCATGTTGCAGTTTTTTTATTTGTCGTTAGTTTGAAAGTAACTGATGTCGAGAGAGGGGAGTTGGTCCATTGAATCACTTCAAAGTGAGCAGTTAACAATAGGCCCACCTTCAAGAAGAGCTGGACCAGTGATGTATATTCTAGTACTTTGTATATATGTCATTGAGCTGGGAGCACCTACAGCACCACTAACACACCCAAAATGGATTCCACCGCGGAGATTCAGCCAGAAGATACACAACACCCATGACCTTATTGAAAGATTATTAAAGACTATTGAAATATTATTGAAAGACTATTGAAAGACTATTGAAAGGCTGTTCAGTACAGCAGGACAGATTCTCTCTCCCAAAAGAGCCAGACTGGACTCAAAAAAACTTTGAAAACCAACTTCTTCTGAACTTGAACAGTAAATTCTTGCTGCAATATTAAAATGTGTCAGTTCATGGGATGTTAGGAGACAAGGGATTTCTCCAAATGGCTCGACACTCGGGTCTACGTTTCTAAAATGATGTCAGGATATTGTTCATTATTGACCCATTCCAAGGTTGACTAGACAGTATTTGAACTAGATGACAAACTGGAGTTGAAATGATCAGATATTCCTTTGATAGGTCTAATGCTCCTTTTTTCTGTCAGACAATTTTTACTTAAATGTGTTTACTGCAGTTAAAAAGACACATCGCTTTTACTTTGTGTTAAATAAAAACTTTCAAAGATATAATCATTCCTCTTTCTTATTTTGCTTAATGACTTTTAACTCTGCAGGTCATCCCTGAATTTCTGATGCACAGAATCACAAGTTCAAGTGTGAACTGTGTCACAGAGTAAACACAATAAAAACATGCATTATCTGCAGCATTGATCATTAAACTGGCTCAACACTATTAATGTATTACAAAAAATATACATACAGTTGATACACTTAATGATATTGTAGACCATTGCATTAGTTAATACATTCAGCAAGTACATTTACTTTAATACTTTAAATATTTTTAAAAGCAAGTACCGATACTTATTTACTTTTACTTAAGTAAAAACATTAATATGGTACTTCTACTTTTACTAGAGTACATTTTTGTCTGTTTATTTGTACTTTTACTTAAGTACAGTGTTTGAGTACTTTCTCCACTACTGGTTGTAACGAGAGGACGGCGTGCACGAAAAGGTCTCAGTTTCTCTACTTGGTTGTTCAAGAGGACATTCATACAGAAAGACACGGCCATCTTTTCTGCTTTTTGATCTTAAAAATGTAAAAAACTCATCAGACGAGTGTTGCGGCTCGACTCGTCTCTGATCGGCTGCATCCATACGGCAAATATAAACACTTTGAACAAATTGAGATCAATATTCAACCAATCCTCCCCCGTGGAACAATCAAATTATCTCCGCGGTGCAGTCAGACACCGAGGTGAGGTCATCTCCAGCTAAAACTCGTTTCTTTCGTCTTTTCTCCGTGGCTCCGCCATCAGTACCCAGATCATGTAGCGCTGGAGCAGAGAAGATGCAGTCAGACCTGACGACGGGAGAACGTTTACCTAAAGGGAGACGACACGGAGATATTCAAAGATTACGTAAGAAACGTTGAGACGCAGCTGAAATCCCGGCATCAATCATCTAAAGCCCGTTCATTATTTGGACTTTGGAGAAGATTTGTATTAATCCAAGCTGACAAAACGGTTATTTTGATGAATAAACCGAAGAAGACGAGTAAAGAGAAAAGAAAAGCTGTGGCCCATTATGGTCGCCATGGTTACCACACACCCATGGAAATAATAATAATTAAAAAAAATACATTCATTCTGGGTTTGGAGAGAAAATTCAGATACTGTGGACGTCGATGAGAGTTTGGGGGAGAAGGTTTGAGATAAAACCACAAGTCCAGCAACTAAGAAACTCGCTGGGTGAGTGTCTGTTCTGATGTCTGGTGGTCCAGGCTTGGGTGTCCTCCTCTGCAGTTCCTTTGTCCATCATGGGGACACGGAGACAAACGTGACAACAGTCCATCCTCACACTCTCCTATACGAACAACTTATACAGTTCCTCTGAAAGGAACGTGCACGTTTCTGGTCTGTGAAGGAAACCCACGCGTGCACGGGACGTAACTCCAAACAGATTCCAGAAGGCAAACCTGCGACCTTCATGCTGAAAGGCGACAGCTCTAACCACTGCACCACCGTGCCGCCAACTTCCCTTCTTTTAGTTTTACAACACATTTTACAGTCCGGTGGAAATGACTGGGTGACGAGTATTTCTACAGATTCATTATGTACTCTTTAAGAAATACTATGGAAGACAAGATTCACGTCCCACCCCCTCCACGTACATCACCAGGACATCGCCCTTATTGCAAATAAAAACACACCTGGGATAATTTTTCCACAGGTGATGATTTGTTTAGTTTCTACCCTGATGCATGCTCAATAATCCAGGTAGAAAAATCTAAAAAAGCTAAGTCTGGTCCTCTGGACATTCAAAAAACAAAAAAAAACAAAGCAAAAAAAATTGTAGAAACGTTTCGTCTTTCGTCCGAAAGACTTCCTCAGTCTGAGGTGCTGTGTTCAGCTCAGTCTTATAAATAGCACCCTCTCACAGTGTTACACAACCAGTTGGCTGATGACAGCCAAAACCAGCTGCTCACATGATCAAGGAGGACCATCAGCCTAACGATGGATCGTTAGCACCCTGATGGTTTTTGCTATTCATGTTTGCTATTGAATAGCATGTTGTTGCTATTGAATAGCATGTTGTATGTTTGCTATTTGCAAAACTTTAGTATGTACACTTCCAAAAAAGATGAACAGATGTTTCTGGATAAAGCTTACAGAAAGAACAGGAAATATCAATATCAGCTTTGTATTTCTGAAGAAAGTGTTTGGTTGGATAAAAGTTATGAATTAATTTAAAAGAAATTTCTTTGACTTTATTAGTGAGAAAAAAAAAATTGTGGGAGAGACCAAACTTTTTTCCAATTAAGATTCTGCATAAAGGTGTTCCAATAGGAAACACACGATGGGGATGAAAGCAGATTTTCTTGAAATAAAGAACGGATTTTGGAATTGATGCCTTTTAGTTGAGTTGAGAAGCAGAGCTTACCAACAGCAGACTGCTTAGGGTCAGGACTCACAGACTGGATAGAAGAGAAGTCATGTCAAGAGAAACAACATGTTAAGTTAATTTTGTCAAAAAATATTTTTTTTGATTTTTGATTTTTTTTTTTGGTTATATCACAAAATGTATCGTTATCGTGATAATGCTCTGAAATATCACAATATAATTTTTGAGCCATATCGCCCACCCCTAATTACATGTACTGGTAATTCATCGGGTCAGGTGGCGTTTGGAAATTATGGATACGGGCTGGGGTCGGGTCTGATTTTTTTGGGCCCGAATGCAACTCTAATCTGCAGCACGTAAGATTTAAATCCATTAAAACTTTT
>JBBPBX010079138.1:0-16456 GCA_038048925.1 Garcialebias charrua
ACTTTATCTCTGATTTCCATCATTCACTATGAAGACCCGATTCTGTATGTATGTTTTTGCAGATGACAATATGTCAGAAGAGTCTTCCCACATTGAAGCTGCTACCCAGCAGACTTTGCACTACACACTGGCCAATCAGCAGGTCCAGTTCCACCGCATTGGTGAAGATGGGCAAGTTCAAGTGGTGAGTGCCTTGACATTTTATCACCTATTAACTTACTACATTTACACAAAAATGACTAGTCATTTATTAGTGCAAAAACCTATAGTTTAAAAATGAGACAACGGTTTCAACTATTGGACACTATAAATGAAGCTAGACTTTCCCTGTAGACTTTCAGAGTGATCCTGACTTCTCAGTACTTCTCACTTCTTAATTGTAGGTTCAATTTGGATACAATATTGTAAAGTATATTATATCCATCCATCTATCCATTATCTTCCGCTTGTTCCAAAGTCAGGTCTCAGGGGCAGCAGCTCAAGAAGCCCCAGACATCTTTTTTCACAACCGCCTCTTCCAGCTCTTCTGGGAGGATTCCAAGACGTTTCCAGGCCAACTGAGTGACATAGTATCTCCAGCGTGTCCTGGGTCTTTCTTGTGGTCTCCTCCCAGTCGGACATGCCCGAAGCACCTCCCTAGGGAGACTCTCAGGAAGCATCCTTACCAGATGCCTGGCCCTGAACCACCTCAGCTGGCTCTTCTAGATGTGGAGGAGCAGCGGTTCTACTCTGAGTCCCTCCCAGAAACCGGTAGCTGAAATTCTCACCGTATTTCTAAGGGAGAGTCCAGCTGCCCTGTGGAGGAAACTCATTTCAACCTCCTGTATCCTTCATCTCATTCTTCCGGTCACTACCCAGAGTTTGTGACCATAGTTAAGGGTAGGAACGTAGACCGACCTGTAAACTGAGAGCTTTGCCTTACAGCTCAGCTCCCTCTTCACCACAATGGACCGGCACAGAGTCTGCAATACTGCAGATGCTGCACGGATCCGTTTGTCTATCTCACATTCCATTCTTCCCTCACTTGTGAACAAAGCCCCAAGATACTTGAACTCCTCCACTTGAGTCAGAACCTCACCCTCGACCTGAAGAGAGTAATCAACCCTTTTCCGACTGAGGACCATGGCCTCAGATTTGGAGGTGCTGATTCTCATTCCAGCTGCTTCACACTTGGTTGCGAATCACTCCAGTGAGAGCTGAAGATCACGGCACGATGACGCCAACAGGACCACATCATCTGCAAAGAGCAGAGAAGGAATCCTGAGACCACCGAACCAGAATCCCTCCACCCTCAGCTGCACTGAGAAATTCTGTCCATAAAAGTTATGAACAGAATCTGTGATGAAGGGCAGCTCTGGTGGAGTCCAACTCCCACCATGAAGGTGTCCGACTTGCTGCCTGCAATGCGAACAGAACTCTTGCACCGCTTGTATAGGGACTGAACAGCCTGTAGCAACGGGCCTCCAATCCCAACAACAATAAATATTATAAAGCATATTATATGCTTAATTATTTTTTTCCTCTGCAGAAATATTATGAACTTTCTGTAAGAAATCAAAAGGTCCAAATGGTCAATGAAGTCTGCATCTTTGTGTTAATTTAGCCACGTCATACCTTCTGAACATGCTGGTTCTTAGAACATTCCTAATTCGTGACTAAAAGTGAGAGGGGGCAAAATCCTAATGCATTTGTTTTTCACATGTATCTAATACTAAGTTAGGCAAAACAAAAGTAGGTAGCTTTTACAGCTATAGTCAAAAATTCTCTTTTTTTTAAAGTAGTTTGTAATTGACATCCACAAATACTTTCCCTTTTTTGCGGAGATTGCTTATCTATTTGTGTAATTGCTTGTAATTTAGTGTAATTCTTTCTATCTGTCTCAGATTCCACCGGGACAGCTGCACATTGCCCAGGTGCCCCAAGGAGAGGAGGTGCAGATCACACAGGACAGTGAGGCAAGTGTTTGTGTGGGCGTGAGTGACAGAGGCTGAGACTCAGTTCATCAGTTTTCTTGAATCTCCTGGTGGATTGAATTTCTTAGGTATATCTCACTCAGGAAAATTTGTTTCCAAACAGAGAGTAGCTGTTACAATTCATCCATGCTTAATAAGTTGACAGGGCGTTTAACCACGGGTGTCTACAATGTCTTGGGACATTCAGTTTGTGGATGATTTGCAATTTACTGTAGTTAGATAATGGTGATACACTGACAGGCATTTACTTGATGTTTTCAGTTGTAAGATTTATATGAGCATGCATTGTCTTGCTTCATCTTAATAGAAAGAAAAGTTTTTTTTTTTTTAAATTGTAAGTTAGTCTCCATCCAAAGTGAAGGTAGGAATAAGATGGTAAGCTCAGTGTTAAATACAGTAGGTCAAAAATGTAGGTTTAGGCATCATTACTTTTTACTATACAAGCCTGTCTGCTTCTATTTTTCCATGCAAACAGAAGGTGAAAGCAAAGTGCATTCAAGTAATACTTGGCAGAGTATAAGACATTAGTGAATAACTACTGTACAAAAGCAAAGTTTAAATAACAGCTTATGCAGAGAGGTTTGTTTCCTTTTAATGCTCAGGTGACTCATTGTCCCCTGTAAGACACAGTTATGTATATTCACAACCTGCCAGTAAAAATTACTATTTAACCCATAACCACAAGAACTGCTTAAGAGGAATTTCTGCATCAGCATCACTGCTAATGATTTTTCAAGGATGTGGAAAAGATTTAGTTCAAGGCGCCAGTCTGTGTACACACTCGTACATGTAGTCAAACACTCAACATAATACATGCTATACATGGGTGACAGCTTGACATTTTTGCAAAAGCAATTGATACGTTAACCAAAAGTTTTTCTCATTTCCTATTCACTTGTACTAAAGGACCTTTTGGAACCAGTACAGATATTGAAGAAAGTCACAATAAATTGAAGGCAGAAAAACTCTTAAGCTTTTTCTGAGCTTTGTGTCCGAGTCCAGACTTTTTTTGTTCTCCACTCCTTCCTATTTCAAGATATTATTTGTGTTTTCGGAGTTCAGAGCTTAGCAACAAAATCCTACTTCTGCCAGCTGCCACTCGCAGCAGAATATGTTTTCATTAGAAACGGGCCCCTTTCATCAAAGACACTAGTTTTAGCGTGCTTGAAAAGGAAATTACTGCTTCGGATTTTGCGCTGCTCTCTGTGCATGTGAAAGCTTATGCCATAGTAAAGGTATGCATGAAATATAGTTAGCAAGAGAAAAAAACCTGCACAGCTGAGACTGGAAGTAATTCATTCTTGTATGCCTTTGTTAACATGGTTGTGGGCGCTCAGAGGTTTTACAACGTTACAGCATCATAAGCCGGTTCGTTTTGTTTACAGAAGCCTTGATGTAGCCAGAAATAATACAGTCATTGACATCAATACAAGGGCATGTCATTCACTTCTCATTATGAACAGCATAAACACTGCTGTGCTAAGAAACTTTGTCTGATCATGCTGGAGTTGGCAGAAGCAAACAGCTCTGACACTTTTCAGTTGTTGATGCTGTCTTTTCATGTTTAGTTAATAAGAAGAGCTCAGCTTGACACCATGTATAGACTTGGATCACCGTGTGTCATGATTTCTAATCTGACTTGCTGTTTTTCAGAATTTTATGACATAAAAAAATCTAATAACTTTAGATAGACTGATATGTTTTTTTTTTTTCTTTTTTTTTTTAGGGAAACCTTCAGATCCACCAGGTGCATGTGAGTCAGGATGGGCAGGTGAGTCTCCAGTCTGTATTTACCAGAAGGACTAAAGCAAAGTTTCAGTTATTTAAACCAGTAATGCCGTAGCTCTTTTCAGACTTTTGTTCAAAGAAGTTTGTAATTAATTTTTTTGCAAATAAGCAGCTACAGATGAACTTGTGAAGCTGAGTCATTTTGAAGGCTGTTTAAACATTTATTGTCATGCATATCGTTTAGTTATTTTTATATCTCACCAAACTCTACCAGTAATTTTGAAAGAATATTGTTATAGAAGACCGTACTTGCAGATTTGCACATACACTCACTTCCCCATTCCACACTCACTGTGTCTGATTTTCTTTATCTGTTTTCCTTCCTGTAAATCTGTTTTTGGACTTGGGGCCTGGTTATCTGTTCTTTCCTCTAAGATCAGTCAGTCAGTGTTGATCAAAGCAAAGCAGGCCAGTGTACGACTGTTGCCGGCCACATATGGACGCCTGAAGACAGCCATCCTTTTTCATTCATGATTTGATCCTGTTTGTCTAGAGAGTGGGCTTTAAGGATGGAAGTCTTTTCTCACGCTGACTGTTCAATGGCCTTGCTGTTTTGTGTTATTTCGGCGAAACAGGTGTTTTATGTAACAGCTGTAAAGGGCCTTTTTTAATGGGATACACATTTCCCCTGCTGGAGTAATCTGTAAAATAATGCATTGTTGTTTATTTTTAATGGCAATGAATTCCTCATGACCTGTTGAAAACATGGAGGTGGATTAGTCATTGACCCCTCTTCAGGTCGTATTATTCTGCAGTCACACTGTTTTGCTTTTTGGCACAGCGTGTATCCAGAACAATCAGCGATTGTTGAAGAAAAGCACAACTTTGTTCACATAAAACTGGATTGATTCCAGTCACTAGCAGATTATTTAATGTACTCCAAATGTATATAGTAACACTTCTAAACGTTATTAGGGAACAGATAAGTGCGTGCACGTTAAAGACAACTTTAGAGACACGACTTATTTAGAAAGTACCGGTAATGTAAGTACAGTACCGGTAGTCCCTCGCTACTTCTCAGTTCGTTTTTGCAGACTCGCTTTATCGCGGTTTTTCAATGTAAGATTGGACATGACACACAATTGGCTGATTGATTGATGAGCCGCATGATCGGCATGGAATTTTTATTTTAAATTAATTATTTTAAATTATTTAGCAGCTGCTGCACCTGTGTGCAGCCCAAAGCTGCAGGAGAAGCAGCTTTGGCTCCACCTGCAGCATGTCCTATCTCCGCTCGCAGCAGAGAAGTGGGTGCGTCCGAGAGTGCTGGCAGGTGGCAGAGTGCAGCGGAGGCAGAGAGCTGAAATTATGACATGCTGTGCTCTTTTAGAACATTTAGAGTTTAGAAACATTGTTTAGAATATTGCAACGTGTGGGACATATACACACATAGTGCCAGCTGAAAGATAATCATGCAGTAATTATCCAATAGAAGGCTCGTACCCATTTGCTTAGTTAAATCCAAGTGACGACTTATTTTTGGCCAGGCAGTGTGTTTATATATATACTGTATGTATATATATATTTTTTAAATACAGGTAGTCCTCGACTTACGACGGCCTTGACTTACGACGTTTCGGGGTTACGACACGCATCTCCATTAAAGAAAATACATATATACGTGTTCCGTATTTTCCGTTGTATAGGTCGCACCTGTGTATAGGTCGCATTATCTAATTTTTATCAATAAATTGGGAAAATCCAGAAATAGGTTGCACCGGTGTATAGGTCGCACCTACGTCACCGCCGACGTAACGCGTCATCCACAGCTGACGTGACGCGTCACCGCTGAGACAACCCGGCAATATGGACCGAGTGTTTAGCTCTGCTGCAAATGTCTGCCACAGGAGGGTACAGCAAGGCTTTTAAGAAGATTAACACGGTAAAAACAATTATATGTTTGCTAAAAATTATAGCTGACATTATAGCACAAGGGTTAGTGGTTTATTAGCCGAGTGATTTATTAGCTATTTGCTAAAATATACACGGAAATAAAACAAATGCTAACAGAAGAGTCCGTCTCTCAAAACACGAATAAAAAATCAAATTTTATCTCAAATGTTTCATCCAGGCCAACAGTTGGTACCGTATATATATATATATATATATATACAGTATATACAGTATATATTTATTTATATTCATTCATTCATTCAACCTTTATTTAAACAGATAAGTCACACTGAGCCTCGAAGACTTATTTACAAGTGAGATCTGTTGGACAGACAATAAAAGTGGTGAAAAATGACACATAGGGTTTGGAGACAAAAAAAAAAAATCCTAACACATTTTTGACCTCTGCTTGAAGGTCAAAAATGTGGTAATGAAAAAAAATCTTGCACATAATGACGCCGACATTACGCAGAGGGGTGGGGGAGGGGACTCAAATGCGGTGAGCAAGCCAGCCCGCAGAGGCACTGCAGAGTTCAGATAAAAAACACTCAGTGCATTATTATTATTCAGCTGGGCTCCTCTGAAAAGTCCGTGGAATTCCTCAGTAGAAGGTTTGGGAATGGTGAGAGCATCTGGTTTACAAAACTTCTCAGGCGTGTTGAGATAAGACGGCCTGTCAAGGCCAGTCAGTGAGCCAAATTTCAGATAAATACGATTGTTTTGGGGACAGGCAGAACTTTAATGACATCTACCTTCAGTCTGTGTCGGTCCACTCGCTTCCAAAATGTCCAAATTAAAATGACCATACCAATGGAACGTGCCTGAGAAAAATCCAGAGATCTAATCCATTCAGCCAAAAGTCTGGGTTCTCGAGACATGAACCAAGCCATCATGTAAGGCAGGCAGCCTGACCAGGTCCAGATTTGCTGCCGACGTCTTCCTTGTGTGTTGATAGACCAGGAACCAGCCAAATCCAAAAAGCAGGAACCAGTTATCATAAATCCAATTAAATATGCGTCCTTAAGATCCACAGATGACAGCAGAGATAGACACATCATCAAGTCTTCCAAGTCGATGAGATATCCAGCTGTGTGCATGCCAACAGGGCAAATCGGCTCGCCTACAGCCTGTCTTCTTTTTGAAGAAATGTTATCAGTTGTGTTGAGGGACCAACTGACCAAATTGAAGTCCATAGTTATGATTCAGAAGATTTTGTAGAAGAGAGGCTCTCAGACAGTTTCACAGACAAGACAAAGCAAAAGCAAAGCGGAGACCGAGAGGAGACTTCCGCCCTTGTGAAGAGCAAGTGTTGAATATGATATATATATATATATTATGTAATATACTGTATAATATATATATATACTGTACAGGTATATATAATATATATTATATAATATAAAATATAATGTATATATTTATATACTATTCTTACTTTGCGGGTTTTCACTTATCGAGGGGCTTCAGGGTATGGATCCCCTGCAATAAATGAGGGGACTATTCTAATAACTAATCAGTTGGTAAAATATTTTGTGCTGAGCTGGAGAAAAGTTACAAACCACCCACTGACTGGAACCACGTTCCTTTATCTGCTCAGTTTCTCATTTTGTAGACTTAATAAGATCAATAACTTCTCTTATAGGCTCAAGATGCTTTAGGCAGTCTGCACACACACTTGTCATGTGTGAGTTCATCTGCTTTGTATGAGGGATTTTGTTGTTGTTTGCATTCTTTTATTGACTGTTAAACTCAGCATGTGTTTTCAATTGATTGGGATACCACACATCCTGGAGCTCCCTTTCCCTCTCACATGCTCAAGCGTACACACACGCACACACACACATACACACACACACACACACACACACACACATGCATGCTGGTGTCCTCAGATGACCCGTTCAATCAGCCTGATGGCAGCATTCCTCTGTGTCTCTGCTTTTAGGATCTTAACCAAGTTTTGAGTCAAGTTGGGTTTCGATTTTGTGGCCCAACACACATTTCCAAAAACTATTCACATGAGTTCACGAGCTGAATTTAAGAGATTTCAGATGTGCCATGAAGTGGACATGATTTGATAAATCAGCACTTTTTAGAGATAATACTTCTAATGCTTTTATGTTGTAGTTTTCCCAGAGTATGAGAACCAAAGAGCTGCTCAGTAGCCTCTGTTCCTTGGCGGTGTCTGGAAGTTTTGTCCAATAAAATTCCCCCATCTTTCTTTTTTTTTTTTTTTTTTTTGGGAATTGTAATACTTTGTTGGTTTTGGCCTGACACATACAACTCTTCAAACCTTTTTTTGGGTCAGACTTATGTTGCAAGCTGATTTGTTTAAACACATGCAGTGAATGGCAGCATCCCTGTTCTCATATTTTTACTCTTTAATCTGATAAACTGCGGAAATGTCATAAAGACATCTAAAAGAAACTGGGCCAAGCAAACATAAAAGTAGCAAAGCATTTATTCTAGGAGATTGAACACGTGGATCAGTTTTGGTACAAACTGCTTTTAGATAAAGTAATATGTCCTTATCAGGATTTATGTAGCGTATTTTAAGATAAGATGAGATAAGATGGAACTTTATGGATCCCATAGGAAATTGATTAGAAGAAAATACGTATATCAACAGTTCCCAACACGTACAACAAATCAGACTAAATTATTTTCTATAGACCATCTCAATCAGTGTCAATTATTTGGCAAATTGTTTTGCTCTTGTGAAATCTGGGTTAAGTTCAGATTCATTGCCTAAAAATACTTTTGTCACATTCCCAGACACTGTTTTAACATCTTCCCACAGCACTTGAACTTGATGGCTCCTTCAGAGGTCTTGTTAAGTTTTAAGGGTAATTCTTGGATTCTTTTATTTTTGGTCTCTTATCTGCAGTGTTTATTCCAACGAGATTAAGTGTTGAAATAAACATTATCTAGCATTCCTGTGTCTGATCTTTGTAACTTATGTGGCTGACATTTGACATTTGTCTGGCCCACAGTCACAGAACTCAAGCATCATTCACAAAATGTCAAGTGTTGTGCTTCAAGGAGAAGGTGACTCCAAATCTGGCTTTAAAAGCTCAAAGGGTTTAGCATTAAGACCCATTTAATAATGACTTTTGCTGATTTAATCCCTTTCTCCCCATCAGGGATGGTTTCAGGTAATTGCTTGCTTCATCACTTATGCTGGTGCCAAATCAATCTAGTCTTTTGTTAAAGGAACTACCGTACGCACGTTGTGAGTTTTTCTCAAAACCATTGTTATATTGTCAACAGGTAAACCACATTTTCTAACATTAGCTCAGTATTTTTGTTTTACCAATGTTTCATATTATGGAAAGTATAGACTTTTATTTACTTTAAGCTTTGCCCCTCTTTATAGAGTTTATAGGCTCATATTCTCTAAATGTAATTTAATATCATGTTTAACATTTGCCAAGTTTGAACTGTAGTTGCTGGGTATGTCTTCTGTCAAAAGTTATGATTTTCTCATTAATTAAATTTCTTACCCATCTGCCTTCACTCACTTGCCCCACTGTGGGTCCTTGAGCAAGGCTCATAACCCCCCTCAGCTGCTCTCCGGGTGCCTCAGATGGCAGCCCTCTGCTCCACACACATGGTCTGCAGTAGTTTGATGGTTGTGCCATGAAGGGCATGCAGTGCACTTGCCAAATCGTCACGCGAGTTTGCTCGCTTTGGCAACCCCTAAAGAAGGGAGCAGCCAAAAAAGAAATACGTAGGTGTTTTTGAGCTAGTGACATTGGCCCTCATGCACGAACATGTTCGTATTTTTATCCTAAATTTCTCTTACTTTTGTTCGTACGAAGCGTTCGTACGAACATGCCACGTCAGATTCAACAAACTCTTCTATCCTCAGGAAAAGTGTGTAAATGGCTGCGCAAATATGATGAATCCCACCTGTTCTATCAACCTGCGCGTGCACGCGGAGAGGTTATTTACATAATTCCCACCCCTCAAACACCATATAAGGCTACGTTTCCTGCCTCAGAGGCAAAACGTGTTCGTTCATAAAATGACAGCGAAAAGTAAAAAGAAGAACTCTACCGGTGCGGAGATTGAAGTTCTGCTCTCTGAGGTCAAGAAAAGAAAATCTGTCCTTATTAGCAGCGTCACTCATGGGAGTAAATGACCAACTAAAGCCAAAGAATGTTTGTTTATAAGAAATGTGGACCTTAAAATATACACGCGACCTGGTGGCCAACTGGGTAAAGCATTGCACTGCTTATCGAGACCTCGTGGGTTCGAGTCCCACGAGGTATGACTTTTTTTTTCCTTCTTTCTTTAGATTATTTATTCATTCCAGATTAAAAAGACTTTATGCTTCATTTCTTGTTGTATTGTAAATAGTTTTCTTGTGTTTTTTAAATCTGGAATGAATTAAAAGGAGAGAAAAAAAAACGTTGTCCCATGTGGGACTCGAACCCATAAGGTTCGGCACTGCGACGCAACGCTCTACTGATTGAGCTATCTGACAGCTATGACAGCGACAGGAGGAGGTCAATGTAAAGTCTGCGTTACCGAAGTCTGCGTTACCGAGACAAATTAAACTTAAATTAATTCATAATTTAAGTTGGTTTCAGTTTGAGATCTTCATATTGATATTGTAGTGTTAGAAAACGGCATTGATAACAAATTGATTTTAATTTAAATACTTTAATCCGTTAGTCATTATTACATTTAAAATTATAATTCGACTTCAAACAGAACCTATTGTCAAGAACAATTGTGGTGCGTGACTTTTTTAAACTCTAAATATTTTCTAAATAACGAAATATGAAGTTATTAGTGGAGAAATTCCGTCTGGATGACAGCAGACCGACGCTCCTAAAATATACGACAGGTCCGGACCACTCGTAAATTTTGTTCGTATCTGAAAAAAATCGTAGGATACGAAAACATTGTTTAATGCCACAAATGATCCTAAATCACTCGTACGCACAGTTTAAGATCAAATCTGTGCGTACGAACGGTTCGTGCATGAGGGCCATTGTCTTTAAGGTCTAGTGTCTGCATAAAGAAAGCAGCAATTCTAGAGTAATTTTGTCATTATATAAATAAATAAAAACTCATGGGCAGCATGGTGTAGAGCTGCCGCCTCTCAGCACAACGGTTCAAATCCCGGCTGGGGACCTTTCTGGGTGTAGTTTGCATGTTCTCTCCGTGCATGCTCAGGTTTTCTCTGGGTTCCTCCCACAGACCAAAACCATGCATGTTAGGCTGTTTGGTAACTAAACTGTCTAGGTGTGAGTGAGAGTGAATGGTTGTTTGTCTCTGTGTGTCCCTGTGATGGACTGGAGACCTGTCCAAGGTGACCAGTGACCCCAAAAAGGAAGAAGCGGGTTAAGATAATGATGGATAGATAGATAAAACTCATATATTTTCGATTTCACAAGCACTGCTTGCATTGACCAGTCATACGTCTGTTCTAAAGTAAACCATGCCATACAAAGAGTTACCTATTATAGTTTTTAAAGTAAAAAAAAAACTTTGAAGTTTGGGGCATTGTAAACAGAGAACAATAAACTGAATTGAATTGCGTTAAAATGTTATAGCTGCAGACTGACCTCAGTGTGCCCATCTGTCTGTCAGTGTGCAATGAGCAGAGCAGTATGTGAAACTCATCTCACTGTTCACTTTGTATGCTTGTCTGACTGCTTATGTACACAATACATTTTTGTAGCAAAGCTAAACTTGTTTGGAACAGACTGACATGGAAACAGACCCCACAATCAAGCTCTGAACATAGTGACTGTGCCAGTTGAAAGTCAAATTTGGTCGAAAGTGATCCAAACTTCCATGCCTGCTTATGAAAACCCTCTCATGCATGCAGAAAGAGAGAAGGCAGACCCATGAAACTATAAAATAACTAGTCTTTTACTGCACTCCCTGCCATTCACTGCCTCTTATCTAGTGCCCTTCTCTCTGTGCTGTGATCCTACCCTGTGCTGATGCAGACCAAATGTGGGATTGAAAGATGAAAGGAGTGACTGATGAGGAGGAGGGAGAAAGGGGAGGAAAAATAATGGGGAGAGGGAAGCAAAAAAAGCGAAAGCGTCTGGAAGACACATTTAGTCTCCGATGACTAAAAACCGTCAACAGCTGAACACCAAAACACTGCCACACAAAATAATGCTGTTGGGTGTGAGGTCAGACGAGGGTGATTCTGCCCTCTGCTGGTACTAAACATGGGCCATACAGGGACCTCAAATGACCTGTTTTTATTTTTATTTTTTAGTCTCAACTGTTTCTTTGCATTATAATGGTGTCTAAATCTTAGGATGTTTAGCTAAATTTGTGAATATGGAAAATGTAAAAAAATATATAAACAAAGTGGCATTTATGCTAATGCTTATTAAATGTTTTAATGTTTACTTTAAATGGTTATTGTTGCACCAGGGGGTCTGAGAGTAGTGTAATTTCAATCCTGTGTATGTCCTCCTGTACATATTGCAGTTTTGATAATAAAGTTGACTTTGACTTTGATTTACAAAAAAAAAAATCACATAATCAGTGCATTGGAAATCTATTGGAAGAAGTTAGTTTGGGGCTTGTAGTTTGATTTCAGCAACTTATATTAATTTTCAGGAACAGTCAGAGGTTTTGTCAAAGACACTTCAACATTTTCATGACTTTTTGGCTCATTGTGTATGGCTTGTGCAAAGCATATTTGATCATTTTTATTGACAAGTACAAAATTAGGAATAATCATTTCACAGGTAATAAATGGAGCCTGTGGAAATGGCTTGTCTTCGATTTTCCCCTGCAAATCAAGATTGCTAATATCCTCTTGTTTTCAAAAAAAAAAAAAAAAAAGGGGGATGAGTGAAGAAATGCCCACCTTGCTATCACAGATCTATGCTTAACAACGTCTTCTCCTTGAAGCAGCTATATCAGTCATACCAAGTGCAATTTATGCACTCTTCCAGGTTTTGTTTTGTTTTTATTTTTGTGCTCTGAAAGAAAAACTAACCAATGCATATTTACCCAGCTAGCAAGCAACCTTGTCATTCTGCCTTGAAACGTATATATTTATTTTTATTTTATTGCAACAGCAGATACTTGATGCTAAAACATTGCTGGCATGAAAACAAACAAACAAAAAACAAACAACTTTATGAAAATTTTTATTCTTAAAAATGAAAAATAACATAATTAATGTAAAAAAAAATTATAGAAGGGCAATAAATCCACAGTTGAGAACGCCAGTTGTTATGGTGGACTCTCACATCAGATATCATTAGTTTTTGCCGTGACCATCTGATAAATTTGACACAGCTCTAAAGATTTATCAGTTTCACTGACCCTGCATTGTTTATTGATGATGGACTTGAATATCAGCCATCGGGAGTTTTAGATGTGTACTTTTTTTGTTGTTATTGTAGAGTGAACACAGCCTCACAACTTCATTTTCTTCCCATAGTTGAATCTCTGCCATCTTTTTCTTGTCAGCACATGTTATTGTGCATCTGTTGGATCATCCCAATTGATATTCTTCATGGTCAGTATGGGAACTGGGTCACAGAACAGAGACCAGCTCAGCACCGGTCCCTGTAACCTCACTGCCAGGACCTGCAAACACAGAGCTGGGAAGAACATGATCTTTGCTGTGTTAAAATGATGATGAAAGAGAACATTAAAAAGGCCTGTAGATGTGAGGAAGGAATTACAAGAGAGCTGAAGAGATAGCACACTGATAATTGTGCTTCTTGTGAACTTTTTCAAACATGTTATTCAACTGATGTTCTTATTGCATTTGTGTGCCTTTAGCCAGAAATGATGGTCCCATTGAGACATATTTGGGATTACCGTAAATGGCATTTTGTTCTTATTTGTCTATTCTTAATACCAAGCAGATGAGGACCATTCACAGAACCGTGGTGTGATATGTCTTGGAGTCACACTGGCCTGTGGCCTGAGCTGCCCACATGGCCTCATTTCTTTCTGCTTAAGAATGCTGTTTCTTGTGTGGAAGCGGTTGTTGTGATGCTTGTGATTCACAGTGTTTGGGGAGGATAAAAATGAGATGAGAAGATACAAACAGGATGTTTTATGACTAATCTTTAGTACAAGTGAGACGTACGTAAACATTCTGGGATTTAGAGTTCTTGTGGTGGATTGTGTTTCAAAGGGGTAGTGGTCTGTTTTGTGTCCTGTGTTATGGTCTGGAGATAAAGGACCAAAGATTGGAGAATCCTGTCAGTTCTGAACCTGAATGTGGGTGCACTTTTTTTTTTTTTGAGTCAGCATTTTTGGAATAATGCAGAGGAGGGTGCCCCCACTCGTGTTTTCCTTTGTCTATAGAGGCAAAGTCAAGAATGCTGAGTTTGCTAATAGGAACAGATGTTTTACATGTATTTTAGTGTGAGTCAACAATCACACAGGTTTCATGTGATCATGCTGTACAAGCAGGGGTTTCCCAGCTCTCCGTTGGTTTCAGTGCAGTTAGTCAGCGTTGACGCTGGTTTGGATATTGCCAGCTTCAGATAGAATTACAGACATGTAAACATCCTAACAAAGAATTTAACAAATATTTGAATGAACAAAAAAGAGTGTGGAAAAAATGCTTTCACATTTTTCTACTGAAGATTTTGTCCCACTGATCTGTGTAAAAGATTTTAAAGTGCAAAGTAAAATTCACCACATTTTTGTATTTTGAATTTTAACTAAGTTGTTACTTTAGAGAGAGCAATATAAATGGAGAAGGGAGTAAGCCCAATTTTGCTTTTACTGAAGCTTAAAGGTTTGCAGTAAAAGTCAGTGTACCTGATAGATGGAGTGTGTTAAGTTTTTACAACTCCAGTAGGCTGTCTGATGATTAAGCTGAAAGATGCTGTTCACAACAAATCTACAATCTGAGCTAGAATAGTTGAATTATTGACTTTTTTTTTTGTCAAAGATGAAGATTATGTTTAACTTTAGAAACAGCTGTTAAAAAGTTTGAATGTAGGTCACTCATAGATCCTATGAAAATAGTTTGTCCTCACATCCCCTCTTCAATTCATTTCTCTTGTTTATGCATTTTTAAACAGGAGTGCAAGAACAAAAAACGATTAATCAGTTGTGTCAGAAAAATGACGTTTTATTTAAGAAATGTCTTGGCCTCAATCAATGTGTGTTTGCAATTTCTGGCTCTGGTGTTTTGTGTTGTGATATTTTGTTAGTTGACTTTTACAACCTGTGTATATCATCGTTTTCTGGCCCCCCTAAATCAAACAGGATAATTGGAAACATGATAAAGTCAACATCCTAAATCATAAAATTTACTGACATTGTAAAAATGCCTTTGTCAGTAAAGCGCGTTAAGTTTTATGTGTGCTAGCTAGAGGACTGAGAAAGTTCTCAATGTGACTTTCTTTTTGTTGTTAACGTCTTGATTTTTAACTCTGGCTTTTTGTCACCAGTCCCTTTTTGATTTGCTGGTCTGGACCAGGAATCGTCAAAGTGGGTTTGTTTGAAAGCCTTTGTGAGCCCTGCCTCTTTGTGACTCCCAGTTTTCTGGTGGGAGTTGTAAAGAAACAGAGGATGCAAGGGAGGGTTTGATTGGTTGCAGGTGTTGAGCTGTTGTGTAAAATCAGTGTCATGGATGGGGATGGAAAGTTCTCAGTTCACAAGTTCACATGTTACAAGCATGTATTTAAAATACTAAATACAGTAGATGCTTTAGTGTACGGAACATTTAATATGTGTCTGCACAAGTAAATTCAATTTAGTTTATTTATATAGCACCAAGTCACCACAGAAGTCATCTCAGGGCATTGTTTAAAAGCATTCACAAACTTTATAAAAGCCAATTACCATAGTAAAAGTTATCTATCTAATGAAGCCAGCAGATTGTGTTCAATGTTCACTTCGTCACAGTCTTCCATTCTGAGCAAGCTGCACAAGTAAATTCAATTTAGTTTATTTATATAGCACCAAGTCACCACAGAAGTCATCTCAGGGCATTGTTTAAAAGCATTCACAAACTTTATAAAAGCCAATTACCATAGTAAAAGTTATCTATCTAATGAAGCCAGCAGATTGTGTTCAATGTTCACTTCGTCACAGTCTTCCATTCTGAGCAAGCACAAAGACAACAGTGGAAAGGAAAAGCTCCCCTTTAACAGGAAGAAACCTCCAGCAGAACCAGGCTCAGGATGAGCAGCCTTCTGCTCCGACCGGCTGAGGTTTGAGAGAACAGGAAGCAGAAACAATCAAACATTCAATTACAGGTCCAGGTGTACTGTCTATTGGAGGAGAGACATAATACACGTTTTGGGTATACCGGTAAATAATTACAAATATTAACAGGTAGAGTAAAGTAACAACAGCAGCAGAGTGAGGAAATGTGGTCAATTTGTTCTCCAGCAGTTTAAGTCTATAGCAGCATAACTAAGGGATAGCTCAGGAAACTCAAGCCGACTCTGACCAATACTGACTACCCCCAGTTTTAGCTTCTCTCCACTGACTCTGTCAAATTCAGAATTTAATTTAAAATCCTACGTCTACTACAAAGCTCTCAACAACCTAGCTGCCTCTTCTATTACAGATCTTATTTTTCCATATTTTCCTAACAGAGCACTTCGCTCTCAGACTGCAGGTTTACTTTTGGTTCCTAGAGTTTCCAAAAGTAGAATGGGAGGCTTATCTTTCAGTTGTCAGGCTCCTCTCTTGTGGACCCAACTTCCAGTTTCTGTCTGTAAAGCTGACACATTGTCCAGTTTGAAGATTAGGCGTAAATCCAACAAAGTTCAGTCGGGTCTTCTGGATGGCTTCTTTCTCCCTTTTTTTTTTGTTGAGACATTTCG
>JBBPBX010079139.1:0-16455 GCA_038048925.1 Garcialebias charrua
AGGAAGGACCCCGAGCCCAGAGTCCCCAGGACCACCCGAACAGGACGAGCCACTCGTCCACTCCCCAGATCCGACCAAGGGGAAGAACCGGACGAACCCCACCAGCGACCACACACAATGACCCCCCGGGGTCAACCGCGACAAATACACAGGCCCCCGCCGGAGCCCGCTGCACCGACGTAGCCCCAGGGCCGGTCACCGAGGCTCGGGCACCGGGGACGCCCATCCCTCAGGCCCAGACCCGACAGGACCAGAGGACACGAGCCCCACCAGGCAGCCACCAGGCCGAGCCGACAAACGCCCAAGCGCCCAGCCCCAGATAGTGAGGGCCCCAAGCACGCCCGCAGGCAGAGGAACACCCACCAGGGGGCCACGTGGCAGGAGCGCGACACTAAGTAGCCTCAGAAGTATCAGAGAGGGGGCAGTCCAAGTCCCAGCCTGACACTTAAACATTCATACACAGACACACTCATTCAGACCCACCCTCATCCTCACCCTCAGTCACAGAAAGACAAACAATAACGACACGCTCCATTCATAATCCCGATGCACACTCTATACCCCCTAGGTCCAAGACATGTACCTGCTCCCTACATGGGGCAGCCCACATCCAAACCCAGGAGGTAGGCCCATTCATTCTGGGGTGGAGAGTAGCAGACATCCAAGATCCGGCCCACCCCGCGCCCCGCCGACAGGACAGGACACCCGAGTCCAAGCAGCCCCAGGGGGAGCGCACTGCCAGCCCCGCCCACGGCGAACCCGCAGGCCCCGAACCCCCCCACACCCCAGCACAACCCCTGACGGCCCACCCCCAGAATGTCCGCCAGGCAACCAGGGGGGTAAGAGAAAAATAAATAAATAATATATATATATAAATAAATACATAAATAAATAAAATTGAAATTAACAAATCAAGACCCCGACACACACACCCCCGTCCCCAAATGTACTGTTGGTGAGTGTTGTTGTAAAGTGTACTTAAAAGGGAAAGAGAAGGAGCAAAGGCTAGCATTGTACCAGTTTCCCCTCCACTCCAACTCTAACCCAGGCCCTTATTGTCTAAATGCATAATGTTGAGTGAGCATAGGCATGGGGGCGAGATTGATGTCATCCCGCCACCCATAGCCATAGTGCTCACTCCATTCCCTATATGTGACTTTTATGAAGATGTTTATGAATGAATGTCTAAAGTGTATATAAAATTGAGTCCCAGGTGCTCTGAACAACAGAGATGTAAAACCATTGCAGCACACCCGAGACTCAAATTCCCTACATGTATTAATTTAAGATGAAGAGGGCGGAGGTGCGTGTTGAGGGATGGGGAGAAAAATATCTGCAGGAACAGTGCTCCCACAGCGAGTCAGCTCCCCCGCTGACCCTGCGTACCCCCCCAGCTCGCCAAGGTCCACCCAAGGAGCGAGGAAAAAGAAACACCTCTCCGACCGCCAGGCCATTGAGCCAAGACCAGAGAGGGACACGGCCCCGAGGGCCGCCAACAGCAGAACCAACAGCCCACACCCACCAGGGCCGCCGTGACCCCTGCGAACCGCAGTCAGCCCGCCGTCCAAGAAGACACAAAATCCCACATGGACGACACGGCCAAGAGCGCCCGCCCAACCGCCGACAGAGCCAGGAAGCACCAAGAACAGGCCCCAACCAGGGCCCGCACACCTGTAGTGGGCATGACCATGTCCACTTTAATACACCTGTGTGTTTTTGAACTGTTCCAGAGATGACCTTTGCTGACCTCTCAGTAAAGCAAGACATTTACTACAAATTAGTCACATAGTCACCAAAAGAGACTATTTCTATCTTTGATTTTATTCTAATGTAATCAAAAGAATAACTTTTGTCATTGTCATGATATATGTTATATGCTGTTATTCTTTTAATATGTAGTATTACTGTGTTGCTTGACCAAATGAAAGTGTCTACTCAAAATATCTATGACAAAGTTGAATGAGGTGTCAGATTGACTTGCTCAGGAGTTGTTTTTGTTGAGTTCAGCTGAAACTCTCGGTAGCGTCGAGATGTCTCCTCTCTTTCAGACACTTTTCCAAAACATTCCTCTTTGTTATCTAAGCAGACTTGCTGTCAACCTTGAGTTTTTCACTTCACGTTTTCACACTCCTCTTGGCCCACGGACCAATGAGGAAAGTGTGTTCTAATCTCAACATTTTTGAGTAAAAGCGTTTGTTTGCATGAACGCTTCAGAGTCTGCAAGAGTTTGGAAGGAACGAGAAGGTTCCTGTGAGTTTCTGGGAACTTCAAGACATGAAGACGTCCCAAAGAGCTGAATGAATGCCTGTCACCCGCCAAGGACAGTCATTCAGCTAAGGATTGTATAACATGCTGTTATGAATCCACTTCGAACGAGCGTAAGCTCAAAACTTTGTTTATTCCTTCCTGGAATAAGCTTATCTTGAAGTCAGAGGCCAGGAGCTGACATATTTTCTGATGACCAAGCGGAACCCAGGAGACGTTGAAAACGTAAACGAATGACCAGTTCGGACGAACTGGGCCTGAAGGACTGTGCATCTTACAGGCTGGTGCCATCTCTTTATCAGACTCGTCGTCGAAAGGTAAAGAGCTGTTTACAAACGTACCTGGATTTTAGCAGAAATCTGATGAGAAGTGTCACTTTGGTAACATGCTCAAGACAATTTCCTTTAAACCATCTCTCCATCTTCCTCCTATCCTTTCCCTCAATTCTAAGCTGGAAACTATTTAAGCTAAAGAGCCCTCAGACTAAATATGTTTAACATCCAGTATTGAAGTCTGTTGTGTTAAATTTAACTGTGCTGACGTATTAAATTGAAAGAAAGTGAAATCATGTCAATCAAGTGTAATGGTGTTAATTTAGTGATTTATCTTAAATAAATGGTAGTGTCTTTGGCATACCAACTAAGTTAACGTCTCTGTCACTTAATGGGCTTGTTTATTTATCCATCATAAAGATCACAGAAATATTGGGTAAACTGAAAAAGAAAAGAATCCGTGAAATTACTATTCAATCTGAATAAGTAGATTAATTAAGGATAAAGAGGTCAGCTTAATACTGACCCCTGTTAAAATCCTTTAGTTACATCTGGGTGGCACTATATGTGTTTAAAGACACAATATATGGTCTCCCTCATGTTTACTTCACACCGGCCAAGCATAGTCCAAGACCATCATCAAGGATATCCACTTAGTCCCCACCCCAGAAGAAATACTACACCCACCCTTCATATTAACAACTTTCAGAACACATAACACATTAGACACCCAGGCTGGGTTTGCCCCCCTCCCATTGGCCACCAGTCACGCCCCCAGACACCCACCCCCCAGCATATGAACCCCCAACCCACCAGCGAGCCGAGAGCCCCCGGCCAGAGCCGGGCACCAGAGCGCCAGCCAGCCCATAGCCCGGCGACCCGCCCGCCAGAGCCCAAGACCCCCGACCCCCACCAGGCCCAAGCCCGGGGACGACACGCCCCCAGAGTCCCAAGCCTCCGGCACCCGCCCCGAAACCACCCCAGCACAGCCGGGTCACCGACCGGCGACCCATGACCGCCGCCACCGACCACCCGAGGGCCCGCATGCCGTCCCTAGCAGATATCCCCCAGAACCCCCCCGGTCCTCCCCAGGTCGAAGACAAGGTCCTCCCCGCCCAAGCAGCCCCAACCCCCCGGCGCCCCAAACCCCAACCTCCCCCCCTCCAGTCCCAATGCCCCACAAGGCCACATCCCAGACCCCCCACCCTCACTACGTAACGGAGCCGATCAAAGAATGCCAAATAGATTGATCCAATGTGTCGGCAGATGCTGTTTCAAGACTAATATGATCTAACAGAAGATTTTTATACTGATTAATGCTAAGATTATTTTTATTTTTCCAATTTACGAGTATGGTTTTCTTTGCGATGCATAAGGCAGTGAAAAGCATATAGGATGTATTTTTTTCTAGTATAACATCTTCAAAGATACCCAATAAGCAAACAGATGGAGAGAGTGGGATATTAAATTTCAAACATTTAGACAAGTCTTCACATACCTGTACCCAGAACCTCTGAACGGGTGGACAGAACCAGAGCGCGTGAATATAATCATCAGGTGTATTACTTATGCACTGTGAGCACTTGTTAGATGGTGTAAAGCCCATCTTAAACATTCGCTGACCTGTATAATGTACTCTATAGAGAACCTTATATTGTATTAATTGTAAATTGGAGATTCTAGTCAATTTAAAAGTATTTGAACATACTTGAGACCAAATTTTTTGTTCAAAGTTGATTGATAAATCTGACTCCCATTTTTCAACAGGTAGTGCTATCGAGTCATCGATTCTAGACAATTTTTTGTATATTTTAGATAATAATTTGGGTGGTTGAAAATTAATAAACTCTAACACACATGTTGGTGTTTCCAACAATGTTTTATTAAGCTTAAATTTCTTTTTTACAATTGACTTAATTTGTTGGTATTGTAGGAAATATTTATTATCAATGTCATATTGTATTATTAATTTATTAAATGGAATAAAGTCTATACCCTCAAATATGTGTTCCAGACATTCAATACCTTTCATTCTCCAACCTGGGAAATTTAACATATTATTTTCTTGTTGAATGTCAGGATTGTTCCAGAGAGGTGTATGTCTACATGGGAGTAGTGAAGACTTTGTCATTTTCAGATACTCCCACCATGCTGTCAGAGATGAGCTAATATTGATGCTCTTAAAGCAGACATGTCTTTTTAAATCTGTACTGATAAATGGTAGATCTGAAATCCTAATATTATTACATAAAGTTTGTTCTATATCTATCCAAGTTTCATCTAGTGCATTCGGTTTTAACCACTTTGATATATATTGTAACCTGTTGGCTAAATAGTAGTAATAAAAGTTTGGAAGTTCTAATCCTCCGGTATCTTTAGATTTCTGTAATGTTTTTAAACTAATACGTGGAGTTTTATTTTTCCAAAGGAATTTAGATATAGAAGAGTCCAGGGACTTAAACCATTCAGTTGAAGGTTTATTTGGAATCATTGAGAATAAATAATTTATTCTCGGCAGCACCATCATTTTTACTGAGGCAACTCTTCCCATAAGTGATATGGGTAGAGATCTCCATCTAGTAAGATCGTCTTCAATTTTCTTTAATAGTGGGATATGATTTAATTTTATTAAATCCTCCAATTTAGGAGAGATATTAACACCTAAATATTTAATGTTACCTGATTGTAGTCTTTCATTAAGAGAATTATTAAACACGCAATTTATTGGAAGAACTGTAGATTTTGTCCAGTTTATAGAATAATCAGAAACTTTTGAAAATGAGTTTATTAACTTGATAACATTAGATATTGAGTTTCCTGAGTTCTCAAGAAAAAGCAAAACATCGTCAGCATAAAGACTAATTTTATGTTCTATGTTTCTACCCTTTATGCCTTTAATATCAGCACTTTGCCTTATTGCTGCTGCTAAAGGTTCAATAAAAATAGCAAATAATGCTGGTGAAAGTGGGCAACCTTGCCTGGTGCCCCTCTGTAAACAGAAGCTTGAAGATAATTGATTATTTGTCCTGACGCACGCTGTTGGTGAACTATATAATATTTTTAACCAGTTAATGAAGTAATTCCCAAAACCAAATTTATTTAAGGTAGCAAATAAGAAATTCCAATTTACTCTATCGAATGCTTTTTCAGCATCTAAAGAAAAAATAGCTGTTTCAATATTTTTAAAATACGAATACTCTATTACATTATATAATCTGCGAGTGTTTGTGTTCGAGTGTCTTCCTTTTATGAATCCGGTTTGGTCTGGATGTATAATAACAGGAGTTATCTTCTCTAGTCTTTTTGATAAGACTTTACAAATTATTTTAACATCAACATTAATAAGAGAGATTGGACGATAACTGGTAGGTAATACTGGGTCTTTGCCTGATTTTAATAAGAGACTAATGTTGGCTGAATTCATATGTGTTGGTAGCCTGCCATTTCCTTCTGACTCAAGTAGCACTCTATAGAATATCGGTTCCAGTATATCCCAGAATTCTTTATAGAATTCCACTGGATAGCCATCAGGACCTGGAGATTTCTTATTAGGCATGCTTTTAATTGCTTCATGGAGCTCATCTGATGTTAATGGTGAGTCTAGTTTTGATGACTGACTAATATCTAGTTTTGGAAGTGTTACTTTCTCCAAGAATTCATTAATATCCTCATTAGATGGATTTATTTGTGGAGTGTATAGAGTTTTATAGAAATCTTTAAAAACATTGTTTATTTTTCCCTCATCATGAATTATATTTCCATTTTTATCTTTAATACCATATATAGATGTTTTTTCTTTGTTTAATTTGAGTTGATTAGCTAAAAAGTTCCCTGATTTATTACCGTATTCAAAATGATCTAATCTAAGTCTTTGTATCAAGAATTTATTTTTCTTATCAATATATTCATTTAGTTCTAATTTTAATTTGCGTAGCTTTTGCTGTGTTTCCTCACCTTGTAGACCTTCTAACAATTTAATGGATTTCTCTAATTCATCAATACGTTTATTTTCTTTTTTCTTTTTATTTGTTGAATAGGATATTATTTTACCTCTCATGACTGTTTTCCCAGCCTCCCAAAGTGTACATGCTGAAGTTCCTGGCAAGTCATTAAACTCTAGATACGATGCCCATTCTTTTTTAAAATATTGCAAAAATTCTTCTTCTTGTAGCAGTGATGTATTTAATCTCCAATTTATATTTTTTGTTGTTGTTTTTTTAAAATCTAAATTTACAGTAACTGGTGCATGATCGCTGACAGCAATAGGGTGTATCTTAGTGTCTGAAATGTTTGTCATCAATGAATTGCTTACTATGAAATAATCTAGACGAGAATATGAGTGATGCACATGTGAAAAGAAAGAATATTCTTTGCTATCAGGGTGAAAACAACGCCATGCATCGCAGAGCCCATAATCATTCATATACTGTTTAACTATATTTATAGATTGCCAACTGCGTTGAGTTCCCGCTGCATTCAGTCTGTCTAATTTGTCATCTAAACCAAAGTTGAGATCACCTCCCATCACCAGTGAGGAATCCATGTGATTTGATAGGGTGGAAAAAAAATCATGAAAAAAAGCTGCGTCGTCTACATTCGGTCCATATATGCTAACAATACAATAATTTTGTCTAAATATTGATAACTTTAATATTATATATCTACCGTGCGGGTCTATAACCTGATCTAATACTGTGAAGTTAACATTTTTATGTATTAAAATTGCCACCCCTCTTTGTCTTGAATTATAACATGCTGAGAATACATTAGGAAACTCTGAAGATTTAAGCTCATCCACAGTTGAGGCCAATTTATGAATTTCTTGGAGTAATACAACATCTGCCTTTAATCTTTTAATCTGGTTAAAAATTCTATATTTTTTACGTTGGCTACCGGCTCCATTAATGTTCCATGTGACAAACCCTAAGGTACCCATACCTGTGCTAATGATAATATAGCTAAACCATACCCATTATCAGAAATATAAAAGATAGTAATATATCCAGACAAAAATATACCCCTTAATGAATAACTATATCCATCCATCCATCCATCTTCTTCCGCTTATCCGGGGTCGGGTCGCGGGGGTAGCAGCCTAAGTAGGGAGGCCCAGACTTCCCTCTCCCCAGCCACTTGGAGCAGCTCCTCTGGGGGAATCCCAAGGCGTTCCCAGGCCAGCCGAGAAACATAGTCCCTCCAGCGCGTCCTGGGTCTTCCTCTGGGTCTCCTCCCGGTGGGACGTGCCCGGAACACCTCACCAGGGAGGCGTCCAGGAGGCATCCTAACCAGATGCCCGAGCCACCTCAACTGGCTCCTCTCGATGTGGAGAAGCAGCGGCTCTACTCCGAGTCCCTCCCGGATGACTGAGCTTCTCACCCTATCTCTAAGGGAGAGTCCAGCCACCCTGCGGAGAAAACTCATTTCAGCCGCTTGTATCCGAGATCTTGTTCTTTCGGTCATAACCCAAAGCTCATGACCATAGATGAGGGTGGGAACGTAGATCGATCGGTAAATTGAGAGCTTTGCCTTTTGACTCAGCTCTCTCTTCACCACGACAGACCGGTACAGCGCCCGCTTCACTGCGGACGCTGCACCTATCCGCCTATCGATCTCACGCTCCAGTTTTCCCTCATTCGTGAACAAGATCCCGAGATACTTAAACTCCTCCACTTGGGGCAGGACCTCCTCCCCGACCCGGAGAGGGCATGCTACCCTTTTCCGGCTCAAGACCATGGCCTCGGATTTGGAGGAACTGATCCTCATCNGCAACTTTAGCTAGTTTTGAAAGAAGGCCCAAACCGAGGCCTCCGGATTCTCCTCCGCTCCCTCCGGAATCCCAGAGAAAACCATATTGTCCCGCATACTTCTGGCTTGGATGTCTAATACTGACTCTTTCAGTTTTTTGTTATCGCCGAAAAGCTGCGACATCTGATCTGTAAGTTGTCCAACTGTCCCCTTTAGCTCAATGTTTTCATTAGCTAGAGATGCTACTTCCTGCTGGGTAAACTCCAGTGACCGCCTCAAACTCTCAACTTCCTTCTGCAGCACCTCCACTAACGCTAGCTGGGCGTCCAAGCTAGACAATTTACGATCAATTGACTCCAGGATTATCGTGAAGCCTGAACTATCTACCGATGGATCCTATCCGCTGTCAGAACATCCCTGTCGGTACCGTTTAGCGTTGGGCTTCGGCTCGCTACTGCTAGCCGACTCGCTAGCCGTACCGGATGTAGCACTCGGGTCACTCAGGACAAACCTTTCAAAATACTCGTCGATAAATAACTCAAGGCTCTCCGACGTTTTCCCGTCCAGTTTGTGGAAGTAGTGAAGAAAAGATTGGTTATTAAATTTTAATACTTTTTTAAAATGATCTTACAGTTAATTATATAGTTTATTTAAATAAATATGGACTTACCAAAGCTTTATCATAATACTTACGCACAAATTTTAGAGTTTTTCAGCAGTAGCTCATTCTACCTCCGCACCTCAAAGAACCGGAACCCCTTTAGCTGAAATTGTTATTTGTTCAACTTTTTAAACGCTATAAGTAGTTTTGGTGGGGATTTTTCAAGCTGTGTGGGAAGTGTCTGTTGGTTCTGATAAAGACCCGGTCCAGATTACGTTGTCCACAAGCTGGGGTGATCTCACCGCAAAATGACCAGAGTCATTTTTAGAAGCTATTATTAACATCTACAAGATTGCTGTGTGTGGTGTTTTTACATTTAGAGCAGGTCAAAGAAGCATATTACTGTTAGAACGTTGTCGGATGGGTTCTGTTAAGACCCGAATTCTGCTCCATTAAAAGTAGATGGTACCGACCTTGAAGCGTCTCCGAGAGAGTCCGTGTTGTGTTACAGTTAAAGTGCTGTGTTACTAAGCGTAGCTAAGTTGTGCCTATTTTAAATGTGATTGCCACGTTTCAGAATTTTGAAAAGTTAATTTGAAGTGTTTATGAGCTGTAAGAGTCCGTAAAGTTGTGTTCCGTTGTGCTAAGCTAAAGTTAAGGCTACGTGTCATAACACATCTGTTTATAAGCTGTGATTGGATGAAACAGGAAGCTGCATGAAACGAGAGCTGTGATTTGTCAGTCACTCTCGTATCTGTAAAGCGGACGCTGATTCGCTGAAGTGGGGGAAGCACGCCGTTGTGACCCGCCCACTTTTGTCGTCATTTCCAGGTGCTGAATTTTTGAGTGACAGCTTACACTCACAAGGAGAACGGAGATTTCACTAAAAGTTTGAAAACTCAATTTAAGCCATCTAAACTGTCTAATCACACAGATTTGTCTCTGACAAGAATACGGTTTGAGCGATTATCAAATACAGGCTCCAACTCTTTCCAATGTTGATATTTTTTACTGAATTGTTATATGCTACTCGCAAGCTAACGGCTAAGTTAACGGGAGTCAACAGCGCCACTATAGCGGCCATGAAGAGTTATTATGGTCACCTTGTGATAACATTAAACCTGCTACCTGTTGGTTAGAAGACGTTTAACAGATGAGTTCTCTCAAAACATCATAAAATGTCAGCATTTTCAAATTCAAGATTTTTTTATTGAATTTTTTCATTTTTTTTCAAACAACAACAACAACAAAAAAACAAACAAACAAAAAAACAACAGTCAATTTGAGTTGTAACATGTGCATTATAATCCACACTAAATGGAAAAAAAATAAATTAAAAAAATAACATAGAAAATAATCCCTACCCAATCACTGCCAAAAGAAAAGGGAAAAAATATAAAAAGGTAAAATAGCCAAGAGACTGCATTAACCTGAGTGAATTGTGTTGTCAGAGAGACTGGAACAAATTCAGGAAAGGTCCCCAAACATTCTCAAATTTACCCTCTTTCTGTTGGAGTGTGAATCTGATTTTCTCCAGCTTTAAACAGGACATGATGTCAGCCAACCACTGAGCGTGAGTGGGTGGAGACGGTTCTTTCCACCTTAGCAAAATAGCTCGTCTGGCCAGGAGAGAGGTGAACGATATTACGTGTTGTTGGTTTTTATTTAGGTTTGTCATGCCCTCTACAAGACCAAACAGAGCAATCAGTGGGTCAGGGTTCAGACGTGTATCTAGTACACGTGATAATGTCTGAAAGATTTCCCGCCAATATTTGTTCATAGATGGGCAAAACCAAAACATATGGGAGAGAGAGGCTTCAGCATGTTTGCATCTCACACAGTATGGGCTGACATCAGGATACATAGAGGACAATTTCAGTTTAGAGATGTGAGCTCTGTGCACCACTTTAAATTGTATTAGACAATGTCTAGCACAGAGAGAACTGGAGCTCACCAGTTTGAGTATGGAGGTCCAAGAGTCCTCTGAAATAGAGGAGCCGAGATCCTCTTCCCAAGCAGCTTTGATTTTATCTGAGGAAGCACGCTTCAAATCCAATAGTTTACTGTAAATGAATGAAATGGACTGTTTTTTATTTGGGTCTAGAGAAAGAATAGTGTCAACAATACTGCTATCAGTTGAAATGGAGAGGTTGGACAAATGAAGAGTAATAAAGTGCCGTATTTGGAGATACCTAAAAAAATTGGACTGGGGAAGACTAAATTTTTCACATAGTTGTTGAAATGAAGCTAAAGTGTTATTAATAAACAAGTCATTGAAGCGTACTATACCCCTTCTTTGCCATTCTTTAAAAACAGAGTCCTGAGATGATGGTTTGAAAAGTTGGTTAGACATAATAGGGCTATAAAGAGAGAAACTAGAGAAATCAAAATATTTACGAAATTGTGCCCAGATTTTTAGTGAGTGTTTTATAACTGGATTTGTAACAGTTGTAAATGGTGGAAGCGGGAATGAGGATCCCAAGAAAGCCACGGAGGACCATTTCCCAGAACACTGTGACTCCATCTCTACCCAGTCAGGGCTGTCAGGTCTGTTGTAATAGAATGACCAGAATGCTAGACAGTGCAAGTTTGCTGCCCAATAGTAAAAGCGGAAATTTGGAAGGGCAAGACCGCCTGCGGCCTTAGCCTGTATAAATAAAGGTTGAATGAATGAATGAATTTAAGTATGGACGTTTTCCTTGCCACAGATATGATGAGATGTTGGAATCTAACTGAACAAAGAATGAACCAGGGATAAAAACAGGAATATTTTGAAAGAGATATAAAAACTTAGGTAAAGTGACCATCTTGACTGAGTTAATACGGCCTATGAGGGAAGTGGAAAGCGGTGACCATCGGGATAATGCCTGCTTTGTCTGATTCAACAGAGAGACAAAATTTTCTTGATATAAATCTTTATACCTCCTCGTAACTGTAACACCCAGGTAAGAGAATTTTATCTTCTCAATTTTAAAAGGCCATTTACTAAAGTCAAGAGTCTGCGCCAGGGTATTGACAGGGAAAATTACACTTTTACTCAGGTTTAATTTGTAACCAGAATTTATTCCAAATTCCTCAAGTAATGATAAAACGGAAGGCAGCGTGTCAGTCGGATGAGAAATGAAAAGTAAAAGGTCATCAGCATAAAGGGAGACCTTGTGCTCCATATCGCCTCTCCAGATTCCTGAAATTGTGTCACAGGACCGCAAAGCAGTGGCAAGAGGTTCAATTGCCAGGTCAAAGAGCAAAGGGCTCAGTGGGCATCCCTGGCGAGTTCCTCGATGTAGACTGAATGGTTTCGATATCTGAGAGTTGGTCCGAATGGTTGCGGTGGGATGTGAATAAATTAATTGCACCCATGTAATGAAATTGGGGCCAAAACCAAATTTGTCAAGAACATTAAACAAGTAGTCCCATTCAACCCGATCAAATGCTTTCTCCGCATCAAGGGAAATAACACACTCAGGAACAGTATCCGAAGGAGAATAAATAATGTCCAAAAGGCGTCTGATATTAAAAAAGGAGTGCCTGCCTTTAATGAATCCAGTCTGGTCTTTTGATATGATGAAAGGAAGGATCTTTTCCAACCT
The DNA here is from genome assembly GCA_038048925.1 of Garcialebias charrua. Lineage (NCBI taxonomy): Eukaryota > Metazoa > Chordata > Actinopteri > Cyprinodontiformes > Rivulidae > Garcialebias > Garcialebias charrua. The sequence goes on from JBBPBX010079139.1 coordinate 12,474, forward strand.
TTGAGCAAGAACTTTAGCTAAAATTTTGGCATCTGTATTTAAAAGGGAGATTGGTCGATAAGAGGAACAGTGAGTTGGGTCTTTTCCTTTTGTAACAATATAGGAGTTATTGGTCAGTTTACTGACTTACCTATAGTTTAGACGTGCAGGTATGAGCAGATTTCATCTGCACAAACTGCCACCAAAGTGCGGGGTCTCAACTTTTTCAGATTAAATCAACAAATCTAACGATGTGATTAGCCAGTAAATGTAATTTCACGCTTAGACTTCAATTTATATTGGTCTACCAAAAAATAGACCTTTTATTGAAACTATCACAAAAATTACATTAAACATTTGTATCGATATTAGCTCTGATTTAATAACTACGTTGACAAGAATTCAAATTAAAACAAACAGACAGTTGGACCTTTCTGTTGGCACATTACTTAAAGTTTACCATGATGAAAACAAACATATTAAATAGCTTATGAAAAATAAGAAATAGGAGGAAGGAGTTCTGGAGCTAAGTTAAGCTAAAGTTGTTTACTTTGAACCAGACTAGGTGACACCGTTTCCCCCACACGAGCAGATTGCTGGGCTCCCGCACGTTCAAACACACCACGGCTCTTTACCTGTTGGAGGTTCGTCTCTTGGAGACAAGAGTGGAGAAGTTTGTGGACACACACGTGGATGGGTTTGTCCAGTGGCCGTCCAGTTGGACTTCAGCGTGAGTGTGCTGATTCACGATACGAGGAACTCGCCTCCCTCGGCAGGGACCAACGGTCGAGCGCCCAGACTCACTTTCAAAATAAAACTTTAGAAAACAAATTCTTCCAGAACAGTGACAGGATCACAGTAAGGCTTTGCTATGATCCTAGCGGAGACGTGGGTCGTTGACATATGACCGGGCCGACTCCAGCTTTCCCAGGGAGGAGAGCAGGTTGACAGCTCGTACTCCTCGAAACTCTAAAGGCAAATGCAGGAAGTGCCCATTTATAGGGAGGCGGGATCTGAACCACCTCCTGAATAACTATTGGCTGGTTATAACAAAATAAAAGATGGAAGTTTAATTCCATAGGTAGAAAGTCTCTTGACGGACAACAGGAAAACTGTTTACATAAACAGCCAGGTGGCCTGCTTGCAAGCACAGAAAATGTTATGGCTAACTTCATAGACAAAACAGAGAAGGAAGCTGAACAGCTAACAGTTTACCCTGAACTGTGTCTTAGAATCAAAGCCTGCTCGCTTTTGCAGACATAAAACCAGCAGAAGGTCAAAACTCATGAAAGTAACAGATCATCATTAAAAATGACAAAAATATACTGTAGATCAATTCTGAATTAACACACATTAAAGAGAAAGTTCAATCTGATTAATTAGTGTCCATTAATTCATAATAATTGTTAACCAATATAGAGTCCACTTGTCCTTGAGAAACTCCTTGAGAGTTTCAAGAAGGTGTAACACTGAGAGTTTCAGAGAGATGTGGAGAGGTGTACTTGAAGGTCAAGACAGAGGCCTATATCACTACAGTCCCCCTTTTTGGAAGTCATCGCCTGTCCTTGGAGATGAGTTCCAACACGAAAGGATACCACCGAATGTCTCTGACCTCTATGTAATCCAGCAAGTGGAAAAAGAAAAATCAAAAAGTTCAAAATTATACTCCCATAATGTTTTTGGAAATTCCATACTGTTCGTAGGTAATCCCATTGCGGCAAGCTTTTAATCCTTTGGAAAACATAGTCTGTTAACCCATGGAGAACTGAGTCTGTGATCCCTTGGAAAACAAAGTCTTATAATCCACAACGGTAAATCCACAACGATGGGGGTTATTGATTTCATCAGCAAGAATAGTTTTAATCAGCATGTAGAGGGGATCCCTCGATTGAAGCAGAGGAGGCGGGCCTTGGATGAAGGTTGAAGACCAACGTTGGATCAGCAGGTCCCCACATCGAAGGTTGCAGGCTGGATGGCTTCCAGTCGGTGCCACCCTGGTTCAATGTGTCATGCAATTATGTGGTTTTAGGTGGGCTTATGATTGGGATTCTACATTAAGCCTTACCTATATGCACCTGGTATGTAAGCTATCATGGATTAGATCAGCTAAAATTACCAATTAAGGGGTGGATCAATGCTGTAAAAATCAGATATAGGGATCTATACCTATAGAAATGTGGAGGGCTTCTGTAACGAATGCCTCTTCATTCAAACTAATCCTCCATTCATTAATTAGTTTAGGTTAAACTAAAATGAAAAAATGAAACTAGTTTGGTCTGAATGTCTGTTGTCTTTTAGACGAACGACGCAAGATTTGGTAATCCCTAATGAAAATTTTGAAGTCTATGGCGAGACTCATCAAAATGAATAGATCTAGAATAGAAACGATCGAATCGGTTCTACCTAAATGATTGGGAGATCAGTGTAGATTATAGTACCTTAAGTAGTATTAATCTACTATGACTCATCAAAGATTGAGATCTTTAACAAAATGAACAGCATGTTGGCATAGTTAAAATCCATTTAAGTCTTCAACTAATCAACAATCAAAACCTCTTTGGCTGGGAGTGTTCAGAAAACAATAACAACTTCAATAACAACAAAAGTAGCAATTAAGCAACTAAAAACAACGTTTCACTACGTCAAACTCACTCTGGTCGTCAGATTCCACGTCACACACAAGAAAAACAGTTCTTAGCTTTATAACCGATGTCAATTAAATCCTGCAGATTTAAACGGTTGTTAAGGTTAGTTTTTGTTGTGGGTTTTATGCTTAGCGTTTCTAAGTTCTAGTTGGAACGGTTTCTTTTCGCAACTAGAATAGTTTAAACTGTTTAAGCTTATTTACTATCCTGTGCTTGGACGACCTTCTTTTCCCATGAAGTCTGTGAGTTTGCGAGATCTTTGTCGTTTGTGGGGTTATTGAAATCTTTGTCCTTGACATGGGCATGGCCTAACATCACCCCCCTGTGGTCATGAGGGACCAAGCACACGGGTGTGGACGTCCGTCCATGGGCACGAGTTAGGATGCCATTGTTTAGTTTAAGCTGTTCGCGCAGTTTATGGGGAACCTTGTACAGGAACCTTATAGGTCTCGGCCAACGTATCTCTGTACGTTTACCTCTTTCTGCGTAATGCAGGTGTGTCACAACTGTCGGCGCCGTCGCAGGCGTGTCTCTGTCGTTGTGATGTATGTCTTCCCACTTCATGAATGAAGAGGTGCTCTTTGAGTCTGTAAGAACTATGTCATCTCTGAGTAGTTCTAGATTCAAATGCTCTTGAACCAAGGTTTCATTGAAAGCTTGGCTGATAACTGAATTACCTGTCCCAGAGGACAGCACAGCGTTCTCGGTGCGTGATCCTTGGACCTCTACACCGTCCTCTACCTGTGGTAGGAAGTGTGAGTCTGCCCCCCTTTCGTTTAAGGAGGGGTCCTCAAAATCAGTAACAATGAAGTCCAAGTGACTGTCAGAGTGTTGTAGACTGTCACCTTGTGGGCTCAGATGTCCTTGAACCAAGACTTCACTGCAAGCTTGGCTGTATGCCGAATTATCTGTCCCACAGGACAGTACAGCGTCATCGGTGTGGGACCCTTGGATCACCACACCTCCCTCTACCAGTGGTAGGTAGTGTTCAGTGAGTGCTGAAGGTGTTAGCTCGCAGAGGAGGTCCTCGTGATGGGCCAGAGTCTGGTCCAATTGTTGAGTCTCCTCTGTCTCACCTGTATATGAAGGATCACTTACCGGGTTTGTGGTCTCGTTTGGGGAATCCCATGTGACCTCAGCGGTACCTGTTGTCAGACAGTCAGTCTCCTGACCTTGAGGAGGTACCACGACTGGCAGTGGACTGCTCACTGTGGCCCACATTGTCTGCGTGCCATAATTTATAATCGCTTCAAAGCGATTTATAAAATCTTGGCCAACCACAAATGGAGCCCGGAGTGAGTCAAGTTCAGACACATATACCGGGTGGTATAGTGACATCTCGCCAATCTGCATGTGAA
>JBBPBX010079140.1:0-16455 GCA_038048925.1 Garcialebias charrua
TTTTAAGAATACCTTTCACTTCATCAAAATCTAATCAAAACTTCAGCGTTCTAAATGTAGGTGGTTGTGATTGTTTCTTATACGATGAAAGACTGCTTTTTGCACAACTGCCCGGTTGGTCTAGAGGTAGTGAATTGGACTCGTTATCCGAAGGACACGGGTTCGCTTCTCGGTCGCGGCATCTTTTTTTTTTTTTTTTTCCGGAGAGATCGGGCTGCAGTTAGCTGCTGGCTTTTGAGGACAGTGTGGGTCCGGTCCGGTCAGAGGTTAGGTTGCCTCATATGGACAAATTAACTGGAAACACTCTTTGCGTTTGTCTGGATTGGATGTGCAACCGTGGACCAAAGCGCTGCATGCAACTAGCAGGAGCTACGCGGGCTGTTTGTTACCGAATGAGGAGGAAGAGCTCGGATTCGGGAGGGCATGATAAAAAGGAGCAGCTAATGGCGGCGCACACAAACAGCTTTCGGTAAGTTATTTTTTAAGCTAGCACTAACAGTAAGTCAAACAAGTAATAAAAAAAGGCTAATTTTAAAACAACAACAGATTTGAGATACTGGCAGTTACAGAGGGCGGAGACAGAGTTTTGACGGGCGTGCACTTCCGAGCTCATTATCATAAACAGCCTGTTTTGAACGGAAGTGAAATTTGGCAGAATTAGAAAGGGGATATTTTATTATCTAATCATTATTTTGTGTATAAAATTGACTGAAAATGGTCTGGATAGCACACAGATACATCACAAAAAATTATATATCCTACATTTGGTCCCCTTTAACACACAGACCGTCAAGCTGCACGGCTTGACAATCTCCTACCGTTGGTGGGTCTCAGACGTACACACCAATCCGGCTTCAGAAGCGGGAAAAAAATGGGCGGAACCTACTGCGTCAGTCTGCTTTCTGATTGGTTTATGCACACTGGAAACAAAACTTCCTATTGGCTAGGTAGACTACCTAGCTTCCTTAAAGGGGACCACATGTAAGTATTTAAAATTTTTATGTTATGTCTGTGTGCTATCTTGACAATATTAATTCATTTTAATACACAAAATAATTCTTAGATAATTAATTATACCCTTTTTAATTCTGCCATTTTTAACTTTCGTTTTGAACGACCGGTTTCTGATACTGAGTTCTGAAGTCCACGCCCTTCAACGATCTGTTTACGCCCTCTGCACAGCCAGTATCTGTAATGTGTTGTTGTTTTAAAATTAGCTCTTTTTTTATTACTCATTTGACTTACTGTTAGTGCTAGCTTAAGATAACTTACCGAAACCCGTCTGAGCGCACCGCAATTTGCTGCTCCTTTTAGCATGAGACCACCCGAATCCGATGCTAATGTTAGCTTGTTCCTCTTCCGGTTTTCGCCAGCTCCGCTCGTTGCACGCGGAGATTTTGAGAGTTATCGCTGTTCCAGTCAAGACACACACAAAGTTCACCAAGTGTCTCCCGTAAATTAATCCGTAAGGAGAAGGTCCTCGCTGCTGCGAGGCTGCTGCGAGGCTGTACAGTTGAAGCTCCGCTCCATCGCGCCAGAAGCAGTGTCCCGTTGCCGCCGGTCCCTACGCCGGGGGTCTGCTCGTTTAATTTTTGCCGGCTGCGCGTTGGGAGCGATCGCAAATACACTAAAAATTGAACTAAAACATAAAAATAACAATTATACTTTATTTATAAAGCCATTTAAAAAAAACACAGCTGCAACAAAGTGCTGTACACATGAAATTAATAACATATAAACAAAAGATGAGATGAAATCATGAAAAACAACAGTCATGTGTTTAATACAGAAGTGGGTTGAGCCTAACATGGGGTTGCTAGGTGAGGGGCTGGACTCAGGTTGGGGTGGGTTGTCCTCTCTCGCTTTTGACGTCACAAGCGAGATTGACTTCCAGTTTATTTCAAAAACGAAACCTATATTATCACAGTAAAATAAATCTACTTAGAGTAAATAAACCACTGGGTGCATTTTTTTGGCCTTTGGACTGTTTTTTTATGAAGTAAATACCCAAAGTTGAGTAAAAAAACATTAAAAAGTGAATTTTGAATGTGTGGTCCCCTTTAACCTCTGTTTCTTAAAAAGACGGTACCCATTTTTTATATGGCTTACATGTTGTTCATAGTTTTCTGAATAGTGCTTGATTCTAAAAAGATCGATAAGCTAAGAGCTAACGCGAACGGGTACAGGAGTGGACGGCTGCCATTTTAAAACCTCTGTTGTTTTTATGTTATTTATTGTTACTGTCGATTTTTATGTTGTGTGGTTATTTATGTTTATGTTTATTAAATTTGTTCATATTTTTTTTACAATAGAAACACAATACAAGACAATCCCATAAATGATAACGTACAAAATATTAAAAAAATGAAAGGTAGCAGAAAGAAGAATAAATCTTATTATATCTGCCCCTTTTTTCAAACAATCAGATTAAACAATAATAATCTTCCACCAACAGTACAAAATGACTAACTCTTTCTAATTTTCTAACTAATACAATACACATTACGTCATTTCATATATATTTTTTAACAAATTCATTTTGATCATTTTCTTAAATGTAAACATTGACTTGGCATTTTTAACTACATTCTCCAAGCCATTCCATAATCTAATTCCCTGGATTGAGGTAGAACGTCCCTTCAAACTAGTTCTGAATTGTGGTTTTACAAACATCTCTGTTCCCTTAAGGTTATAACAACTTTGTCTTTTAACAAAATGCATTTGGATATTTAAAGGTAATGCGTTATTCTGAGCCCTATACATAACTGATAAAATATTATAATCTACCAAATCATGGAACTTCAATAACTTCAGTTGATAAAATAATGTACTAGATGGATGACAGTAATGTTTTCTAGTGATAATTCTTACAGCTCTTTTCTGTAATACAAAAATAGGCTTTGTGATTGTTTTACACGCTTTCCCCCAAACATCAATACAATAGATTAAGTGTGGAACAATGATTGTGTTATACAACAAATACAGAGCTTTATCATTCAATAGGTCTCTGACTTTGTACAGTACTGCAATCGATTTAGCTATTTTTATTCTTACAGAATTTATGTGTTGTTTCCATGTCAGTTTGTCATCAATGATAACACCCAAAAACTTCACCTCACTCACTCTACAAATCTCAACACCCTCAATTTTGAGTGGAACATCAACAGTTTTCTTTTTATTACTGAATATCATGTAATTAGTTTTTTCTAGATTTAATGATAATTTATTGATTTTAAACCAAGTTTGTATTTTGACAAATTCTGTCTTTATCAATTCCAACATTTGTTCTACATCTTCACCTAAACAGAAAAATGTGGTATCATCAGCAAAAAGTACACATTTAAGGAGTCCTGACACATTTATCAAGTCATTCACATATAAAATAAATAGCTTTGGTCCAAGTACAGAGCCTTGGGGAACTCCACATGTGATATTACAGAGGTCAGATCTTACATCATTTATTTGTACAAATTGTTTCCTATCTTTTAAATAGCTAGATACCCACTGTAATGCTGGTCCTCTAATACCATATTTGTTCAATTTTTCAAGGAGAATGGTGTGATCAATAGTATCGAATGCTTTTTTTAAATCAACAAAAATACTGACACAATATTGTTTTTGATCGACAGCAGTAGTTATTTGTTCCATTAATTCCATGAGAGCCATTGATGTAGAGTTTTTTGCTCTAAACCCATACTGACTGTTGCTTAGAATATTTTGTTTATCTATAAATTGATCTAGTCTGTTCACAAATAGTTTTTCAAGAATTTTTGAAAACTGTGGTAACAAGGATATAGGTCTATAATTGTTGAACACACATTTATCACCATTTTTAAAAAGAGGAACTACCTTAGCTACTTTCATATTATCTGGAAATATTCCTGTTGAAAATGATAAATTACATATATATGTAAACGGCTCAATAACATGGCTCATTATGTCCTTTACAAACATCATATCCATGTCCACCCAGTCTTTTGATCTCTTGTCTGTAAGATTTTTTACTACATTCATTATTTCCTCTTTGTTAGTTCCATTTAGAAAAATACTGTTTGCACAACCTGTAATTGAATGGCTCACATTATTATCTACTTTTGGTATTTTAGCTGCAAGGCTTGATCCAACATTCACAAAATATTGATTAAATCCATTTACAATTTCATTTTCATCGTGAACTTCATCGTTGTCTTTTACAAAATATTTTGAAATACCAGTTTTTGCTTTATGATTCTTCAGAACACTATTCATTACTCGCCATGTTGCTTTCATATCACCATTACTTTTATCTAATAATTTACTATAATATTCTTTCTTATGTTTCCTTATAATCCCTACTAATTTATTTTTATACTTTTTATATTTTTCTTCAGCATTCTGAGTTCGCAATTTCAAGAAACATGAATACAAATAATTCTTTTTTTACAAGCATTTCTCAACCCTTTTGTCATCCATGGTTGGTCAACGATATTTCTCTTTGTATAATTTGTTTGCACACAATTCTTTTCATACAGAGCTTCCAAGATATTCATAAACTCATCATATGATCTGTTCACATCATCAACATACACATCATTCCAGTCTTGTTTATCTAGATCCTCTTTCAATTTTTCCAAAACTTTTTTGATGTGTTTATGATCTTTTTCTTCGTTGTAACTGCTTTTGTGATGCTTTGATCATTTTTATAGATTGTGAAAACTGGTAAATGATCACTTAAGTCGGTCGTTAAAATACCACCTATCACATCCCCATTTGTTATATTTGTGAAAATATTATCAATTATTGTGGCACTATGAGTTGTAATTCTTGTTGGCTTTGATATCAACGGATACATATTTAAACTGTACATTGAGTTTATAAATATACTGATGTTATTTGAATCTGTTTTATTTCCCATATCAATGTTAAAGTCTCCACACAAAAAAACTTTTTTATTAAAACTCTTCTCCAATAGCTCCAAGATTTTATCAGTGAATATTTCTATATTTGATCCTGGTGATCTATATACACAACTTATTATTATGTTTTTATCGTTTTTGTTTATTATTTCTATTGTTATCATTTCCATAATATTATCAACAATTATTGACATTTCACTGTTTAATTTACATTTGATTTCATTATTAACAAATAGAGCGACTCCACCACCTCTTTTATTATTTCTGTTCATATGAAATAATTCATACCCTTCGATGTGAATATTATTTGTGTTTTCATCATTGAGCCATGTCTCTGACAGTGCTATTATCGTAAAAGTTCTATTTAACTGTTTTAAGTAATCTGTTATTTTGGATATATTTGCATTTATACTTCTGCTATTAAAGTGAATAATAGAGAGAACCCCATTTGTTATATTGATGTCATTAAACTGCTCTTCATTATAATATTCGCTATCTTTTATTACAGGAAAAAAATTGCATCAATTACATCTTCAACATTATATATTTTAGGTTCTGAGTCTTCGTATGTTGTCATGTTCTAATGTATTTGTTAATTTCACTGTATATTATGTCCATTTTGTGTGTAAGTTGTTTAATTGATGAGTGATTTGTCATCTCCTGAGTTCCTCCAAGTTTTTCCAGATCCTTCAGCTCTTTTATCATTTTAAGCTGAGACCCTTTCTGTGTTTTGATAAAGACGTCCATTTCTTGTCCATGTTGATACTATTTTGTTCTGTTTTTTTAACAACCTTGCTTCACGTGCAATGTTTCCATTTTTTTTGGTTAGATGTTCATTTATGTAAACTTTTGTTCCCTGCAGTTTTTTTGCTTGCATAATTACATTGTTTTTTAACTTCCTGCTAATGAACTTGACAACTACCGACGGTTTGAATCTTGGTGATTTACTGGGCAGGGTGTGACAGAACGAAATGTCCCCATGTTCTATGTCAATGTTCTTGTTCTGTAAAAAAGTAACTACAGCAAACCCCCTACTTACGTACGAGTTTGGGACATAAGAACTGTTCGCAGCTCGATTCTGCCGTAGCTAGGGGGTGAAAATAGCGTCCCGTTCGTAGGTCCTTATTCCGTTCGTAGGCCGCGGAAATACCGCTAACGAGCGCCGCGCACACATTTAAGCATGTACAGTAGTGTACTGTAATGTTAAACATTGCTATTCACATTTACAGAATAAATAAAAATATAATTTCTTACTTTGAGATGGTCAAAGCCGACATCTTAGGTTGCCATGCGTTGATTGTTGTCGGGCCGAGCAGCGCGGCGGCCGGCGAGCTAACCACGGCAGCTGCTCAAGGCCTGTGTTAGCTTCTGCTAGCCAGGCCATGAGCTGGTGTTGGAGCGGCGGTGCGGCGCGATCGGCGATCAATCTGCAGCTGCTGCTCCAGCCTGAGACGTCCACAGAGCTCACAGAGCGATTCCAGCTAGTAATTAATCCATATGATGCGATCCTGGTCACCAGTCTTCAAAGGCCGGCTCCCGGCAGCTAACCTAAAATGGCGTCCGGTGTTCTACATTAATTTGTGACCGGAGACCCCCGTGACTGAACCTAAAATGGCGTCCGGTGTTCTACATTAATTTGTGACCGTGTAAACTGAAGACCTACTTCTTGCTGCCCAAGATTGCGCAATCATGACAAAAATGATCAGAAATGATCATTTTTATCATAATTATTATTTATAAAGCCTTTAAAACAACCACAGCTGCAACAAAGTGATGTACACATGAAATTAAGAACATTTAAACACAAAAAAAAAAAAAAAATTTTTTTTTTTTAATACAGTAATTTCATATTTTTATTAAATATGATACGTTCGTAGGTCCGGGCCACCGTAGGTCGATGGAGTCGTAGGTAGGGGGTCACCTGTACAGTACATGCTCCTCCAGAGTCTGTAGTTCTTCCTGTGGTGCATTCTCAGTTGGGTTAGTAAGAGTTTTTGCACATGTCCGACACATACTAACATCAAGTCCTGTGATCACCAAGTTGTCTTGCTTTGTGTATTGTTCTAAGTCATCTATTTTTGTTCCAGTTCAGCAATTTTATTGTCTTTGCTAATGATCAGTTCTTTCAGTTGTCTAATTTCATCAACCAGACCGGCCTGGGAATCCATTTTTGCTGATAATTTTGCTATTTCTTCACCCATAAAGTTTAGTGATTTTTTAAAGTCTTGCATTTCTGCTGAGTTGTTTCCCTCCGACTCTGGTGACTTTTGTCCACCTTTTTTCGTCATTACTTACAGAGTTTGTAGTCTAGTGGTAGCAGGTCTCTGGTTTACATTGAAGGTCATAGTTACGAGGGTTTAGCAGCTACATTAGCCCAAGCTAAGTGACCCAGCTGTTTTAAATCAGCTGTTTAAAAGTTTGGAAAAGTCCAGTTTGAATCTACAATTGTATGACCAGTGTTGCCAGATAGAGTCCAGGTTTTCCAGCCCAAAAATCTGTTAAAAACCGCCCAATCACAAAGTGTCACGTGACACATCACATACAACATCCTGATGGTGCGCAATAATCCAAGCAGGGAAAAAAAAAAAGTTAAATAAGGTCCTCTGGATGGGTTAAAAAATTGTAGAAACATTTCCTCTTTTGTCCNCTTTAAAGGTTCAGTATGCAGTTTCTGTAGAACTGCAGCACTTAGAAATATTTTCAACAGGCAAAGCATTCTGATCCCTCCCCCTCAGAGCCATATGTGGCTCTGCCCCCTTGTGGTCTGTTGAATTTCAAATTCAAGCTCTGTTTTTATTGGCTGATTCAAATTCAAGCTCTGTTTTTATTGGCTGGTTACAAACTCTGTTTTTATTGGCTGGAAAATGGCGGGTCACCTTTTCTTTTTAGAAATGCTTATTTACCACCTGGAGAAGCAAGGGGACAATATTTTTTTAATTTTTTTTTCAGAGATTACCTGGCTAACATCAGTCTGTCAGGAGGTAGTGACAGAGTGAAGAAATATGTTCATAAAAAAAAGCTACATACTGAAGCTTTAAATGAGTTGGTATTTGTTTGCTTCCAGGCCTTGTATGAGAATCAACAGAAGAAATGTTTGTGGTTCCGTGTAACAAGCTTGCACTTGCAGTCCCACAAGGCATTCCAAACTCCATCATGGGATGCCCTGCTGTGTGTGCAAACCCAAATGTTGGTATCTCTGCAGACAAATTCGGAAGGCGTACAGTGTTGCCAGATAGAGTTGAGGTTTTTCAGCCCCAAAGTCTGTTAAAAACTGTCCCATCACACAAAATCCCGCCCAATCTAAAGAAAAAAAAATACATGCACACACACACACACACTAAATATGTGTGTGTGTGTGTGTGTGTGTGTGTGTGTGTAACTCCTTTAAATTGTAAACACTCCAAATATTGTTGGTTTAGTGTTTACCTATAACCTAAACATTTAAGGAATAAACATTTTAATAATCACTTTAAAAGTTATAAATGTTGTCTTTGATGTCTGTTTGTTTTCCAAATATATTAGTGTGTGTGTGAATGACTAGCTTGATTAAAACCAGACCCTTGTCCTTCACTTTGCTTTGAACTAGGGTCTGGGATTTCTCCCATAGACAACGATTTCTCCGGTCGATTTTTGACCAGACCAATCAGAGAACAGAAGGCGGAGTTTTGTTAGTTTAGCCTGGCGAGGTCCAGGCTATCAGATAAATAGCTCAGAAACCACTCGGTGGATATTTTTTCTGCTACCAGTGTGTAATTATATGGCTCTAATTTACTGACTGTTGGCCTAGATGAAACATTTGAGATAAAATTCGATTTTTTATCATTTATTTTCGTAGCGCACCCGAGGCTGTTTGGAAAATGTCAAACCGAAACAATTTAAATCCAGCAGATTTGACCATTTCGTGAATTGATTTAGGAACTGTTAAGCTCAGGAACACTTCTGATATAACGTCAGCTAAGAAATATATTTTTTCTCAGCAAAGAAATAATAGTTTTTTACCTTGTTTTCATGAAAATTCCTTCGTGGCGGCAGCCATTTTAACTGACGACTCAGTCATTCAAAACTCCGCCTTCTGTTCTCTGATTGGTCCGGTCAAAAATCGACCGGAGAAATCGTTGTCTATGGGAGAAATCCCAGACCCTAGTACAAAGCGAAGTGAAGGACAAGGGTCTGGTTTTAACCAGGCTAGTGAATGACAGGCATTAACATAAAACACCTTGTAGAACAGTGCTTTATGAAGTTCAATCCATTTCCTTCTATCAGTTGACCATCAGTTCTGCCACATCCAATATGGCGGCTGCTCCGACGTACCACTGCAGCGGGTCAACCCACTCAACGAGGTGTCCACTAAAACTGCCTCACCAGTTCTCTGTGATCACCCTGGCAGATGACAATAGCCAATAAGTTATGGAGAAAATTCAAAGGAGTTTTGCTATGAAATAATGATGAATGATTGTTTGAAATGTTTTCTGTAGGTTAACTCAGAAACCGCAGATCTGACTCCAAATCAGCCCAAATTATCCCCACCCGCCCAAAGCAATTTTTACCTGCAAAATAGAGCATGAAAACCGCCCAGTTGGTGGCAAACTGCCCAATCTGGCAACACTGAAGGCGTATCTGGAAAGCCACATCTGATTGGACGATAAAAAATGGGCATTATCTGAAGGGCCACATCTGATTGGACGGGAAAAAAGGCTGAATCAAAAAAACAAAAACGTATGAGTTAACCACAGATGTATTATGTCTATGGTGTTAACCGGTTCGACATTAGCGGCGTTTCAGGTTCAAGATTGGCAGAGTCTCAGTTCAACTTTAGCAGCATCTCCATAACTTCTTATTCCACCTCTCTTAACACAGAACTTCCAGTTACATTTCAATATAAGAGCAACATAAATGGGTAGGGGGAGTCACCAAGTGAGACGGGGTTCTCTGCAGACCAAAAGTGGGCGATTTTTGATCAAGGTTTTTTGTTGCGATGGCTGACCCTGTGGCCGAGGTGGTTGCCGGCTTTTGGCAGGGGGCCGGCTGTGGTAGTGTGCGTGCGGTCGTTGGTGGTGTAGGGCGACGGTCAGGGGCATGACTTCGCTTTGATGGAGCGTAGTGTGCCGGGGCTTCTCCGGGCCTGTGGTGCGGGGCTCTTGGTGTGGTGGGCCGGCCTTCATTGGCTGCAGCTCCCTGCTGCTCTGGCCCCCTGGCCTGGGGTTGGCCCGCCCTGGTGGCTGCCTGCAAGGGCCTGGGTGCCCTGGCTCTGTTGGGCCTCTGTTGGGGGGTGGTATGACCTCAGGACTCAGTGTCCATGGCCAGATCGGGGGGCGGGTTGCTGGCGGGGCCTGTAGGCTCATTGCTGCAGCCTCCTTGGATTTCTGCATTGTGGTTACTGGAAATCGCACGGGGCTTCCCTCTGCTTCTCTCTGGTGGGGTGCAGTTGTCCCTGTCGGGGGACTCCCAGGGCTCCGGGCTTGGGGGCCGCTGTGTGTCTGTGGCTCCGGTCCTCCCTGTGTTACTATCATGTTCTGTGGGGGCGGGTCTGTGGGTCCCCACATGCACTATTGAACATTCTTATAGAGAAACCTTATAGTGACAAGCTCACACAGATGTTTAGATTCAGGTGTTTATCAGATACACACTCAGTTGGGTTGTGGTGGCCACTAAATACATCTTGTACTACCATGTACCGTATAAAATAATTTCTAATGATGTTATAAGTATCATTATACTGTACAAGTATATGTTGTTTTGTTGTGGTTTCTCGGTTTTGTATTTATTTATTTTTTCTGCAGGTCTAGAGTGAAGGATCTGTGGATCTTGAACTATATGCTTCGTCAGTACGTACTGGGTTATATTAGCACATGCTCTGAAAATGCATCCATAAAAAAATATGTTAAATGTTACCCCAACACAAAACCCTGGTTAAACGCAGAGGTTTGCACCCTGCTGGCAGCTAGGAACGCTGCCTTCAAGTCTGGAGACTCAGAGGAGCTGAGAAAGACCAGGAAAGAGCTTGTTGCTGGCATTAAGAGGGCCAAGGCCACATATGCACAGAGGATCGAGGGTCAGTTCACCACGCAAGACCCACAGAGCATGTGGAGGGGCATCAAATGCATAACTGATTATAAAGGCAGGAGCAAACAATGCCCCAAAGACCCATCTCTGCCTGATGCCCTCAACAAGTTTTATGCATGCTTTGAAGACCCAAACAGACCACCCAGCACCAGACTCACCTCACCACCAGATGAAGTGCACCTCAGCGTGACCGCAGCAGAAGTGAGAGGTAGTCTCAGAAGGATCAACCCTCATAAAGCAACTGGACCGGACAACATCCCCGGGAAAGTTCTGAAGGAATGTGCGGATCAGCTCTGTGAGGTGCTGGCTGACATCTTCAACACCTCACTTGCCCTGGAAACAGTTCCCACCTGCCTGAAGACCGCCACCATCATCCCAGTCCCAAAAAGCTCCACAGTGACTGGTCTGAATGACTATCGGCCGGTGGCCCTCACCCCGATAGTCGCAAAATGCTTTGAGAAACTGGTCATGACCCACATCAAGACAACCGTCAACATCAACGAGGACCCTCATCAGTATGCTTACCGTGAGAACCGATCAACAGAGGACCATCTCTTCTGTGGTCCACACTGCTCTCACCCACCTGGATCAGAAGGACTCCTACGTCCGTATGCTCTTTGTGGACTTCACATCTGCCTTCAACACCATGATCCCCCAAACTCTGATGGACAAACTATCCACACTTGGACTAAGCCCCTCCATTTGTAACTGGGTACTAGACTTCTTAACAAACAGACCTCAGTCCGTGAAGATCCACAACTTCTCCTCCTCCACCATTACCCTCAGCACTGGCTCTCCTCAAGGATGTGTGCTGAGCCCTCTTCTGTTCACTCTGCTCACATATGATTGTACAGCCACACATCCAGGCTGTCATATTGTAAAGTTTGCAGACGATACAGCTGTGGTGGGATGCATCACAAACAATGATGAGTCCAGCTACAGGCAGGAGGTGGAACACCTGAAGAGCTGGTGCAAGGAGAATAACCTTCACATGAATGTGAAGAAGACAAAGGAGATGATTGTGGACTTCAGAAGGAACAAACACACCCACACCCCACTGAACATAAGTGGATCTGCGGTGGAAGTGGTCTCCAGCTACAAGTACCTGGGTGTACACATGAATGATAACCTCAGCTGGAGCAACAACACCACCAGCCTGATCAAGAAAGGTCATCAGAGACTCTACTTCTTCAGACGGCTGAAACAATCCTTTGAGCGAGAACGTGCGCGGCCGCTGCGGGCTGGGACAGGCGGGGGAGTGGGTTAGGAGCGTGAGAAGTGAGAAGCTCTGTTTTTATTGGCTTGTTTAAAAACTCTGTTTTTATTGGCTGGTTAACGGCAGATCACTGTGGGTTATTAGAAATGCTTTTAGTAACACCTGGAGAAGCAAGGGGAATATAGTTTTTTTCAGAGATTACTTTGTCTAACATCAGTCTGTCAGGAGATGTTTATGTTTATTAAATTTGTTCATTTTTTTTTTACAAAAGAAACACAATACAAGACAATCCCAAAAATGATAACGTACAAAATATAAAAAAAATGAAAGGTAGCAGAAAGAAGAATCAATCTTATTATATCTGCCCCTTTTTTCAAACAATCAGATTAAACAATAATAATCTTCCACCAACAGTACAAAATGCTGGTGAAGATTCTCAGTCGTCCAGGACATGATAAAATCAGAACAAGCGCTCAATACAAAACTGTGATGTGTTATTGCGTCAATTTACATAGAATGGATATGTTATCTCCGGTATGTGTGGGCGTTATTTCAGCTTCCAAATTACATGTTGGTGCGTGGCATGTTGCCACTTCTGTTTCACAGCTGCTCTTTTGAATTGAAAAAGCCCTTCGGACAAAGGGTGAAACGTTTTCTGCAACAAATAAAGTCCAGTTGTTTTTGTATTGAGCGCTTGTTCTGAACAGTACAAAATGACTAACTCTTTCTAATTTTCTAACTAATACAATACATATTACGTCATTTCATATATAGTGATAATGACAGAGTGAAGAAATATGTAAAAAATATATTTTTAGAAAACTTACAGACTGCACTACAGAAACTGCAGACTGCAACTTTAACATCGTTGTTTTTATTGGATGCAAAATGTACTGCTTCAAATCCAAGTGATAACGTGACTCATTGCTAAATACGTGTTTTTGTTGCCGCTGTCACGCCCACCCCCCTTCACTCACACGCGTCATCTTTAAGAAAATGAGAAGTGATTGTCTGGGTGCGGGAGACATTCACCTATTTAAATCACAAAGAATATACTTGTAACTAACTACAGTATGGTTATCCTTGGTCTTGAGTTTGGACTTATGAAGATTGTTTTGTTATTTAAGTTGACATGTGATGAAACTGCTTCCATTTTAACAGTTGTGTAATTTTATTATCGAATCACAAGAAGTTAGGCCACTGAATGTCTGATTTCTTTGTTATGTAGCTTTGAAATTTTATAAAAGCTGATATATTCATTCAAAAGCAAATTTAAAGTTGCAGTATATAACTGTTACAAAAATATTTTTACAATATAATTTTATATTATATTTATTTTATTTGAGGTCTTGGTCTCGACTTGGTCTTGGACCCCAAAAGTCTTGGTCTTGTCTCGGTCTCGGTACACTCTGGTCTTGGTCTTGACTTGGTCTCGGGTTAGGTGGTCTTGAACACAACACTAACTGGAGCAGACCTGAATTTCTGCTTACTGGTTAACGTCCTCAGCTGTCTCAGATTTGAAGGGTCAATCCTACTACAGTACATGTTTCAGCTCCTTCCATAGATCAGAGCTCATAGAAGAGCACTTCTAAAGAGCAAATTTTGTTTTTAGCTTTTGTTTTGGACAGTTGTCTCGTCACATGACTCATGCTCTTTAATTGAGACCAGCCTTTTTTGACAAATAGGAGCAGGTTTCGCTTCAGACGCTTCATATTTCATTGTACCCAGACCACAATCAAGCCAACCTGTTTCAGGTGCAGCCTACAACCCAAGAACAAAAAAGAATCTTCTTGTGTTTGACAGCAGATATAACACTGTTTCTTAAAAACCTTCAATTTAAAAAAAAAAAGCTGACGTAACTCAACTAAAGAGCCAGCAAATTTTTCATTTTCATTTACCCTTTATTTATTCAGGTAGTCTCATTGAGCCACGAGAACTCATTTTCAAGAGAGACCTGTAAATGCAGTTAGCCAATCAGTGTTTGTCATCTACAAATGCCTATTCTCCAGAAACACCCACTTTTGGTCTGCAGAGAACCCCTTCTCTGCAGACGGCTGCCCACATTTGGTTAGGAAACAGGTTGACTCAACAGTAAACGCGCAGATGCTCCAAATCTCCTTTGTTGAACATGATTTAAGATCTGCAAATAAAACATTGTTAGATTTTTATTTATTCTCACACATAAAGAGCACAGGTTGTCATAATGTCATTTTTAAGAGCAGTTGTGTGTTTGGTTCACAATCAATGGGTTACTGTATAAACAAGTTTAGTTTTTTTTAATGTACTTTAGTGATTCTGCTTTTCTACAGAACAAACAAAAAGTAAAAAGAGGGAGTTTTAAGGACGATTATGTTTGGATTATCCCTCCATCCATTATCTTTACCTGCTTCTTCCTTTTCGGGTCATGGGGATCGCTGGTGCCATGTCCAGCCATCACTGTGCGAGAGGTGGGGGACACCAAGTCTCCAGTCCATCACAGGGACACATAGAGACAAACAAGACAAACAACCATTCACACCTAGATAATTTAAGTTACCAGTCAGACTAACAGGTTTGTTTTTGATCTATGGGAGGAAACCGGACCCAGGGAAGACCCACGCATGCACGGAGAGAACATGTAAACTCCACCCATGCCTGGATTTGACCCGGGGTGATCTGCTCGCTGAGAGGCGACAGCTCTACCAACTGCACCTCTGTGCTGCCCTGTTTATATAATTTCTTAATTAATTAGTTTTCAGTTTAATTGCTTTTGAGGTTGTTGGGATTTGTTTAAACAGTTGGTGTGTTGATTCAGGAGTGTTTACAGTCCTGGTCTGACTCACCACTAACATGAATCAACACCAAGTGATTCACCTTTGCTTCACCTCACCTGTGTTCAGTTTGAGCGACACCAAGCCTGATGATGAGAGCCTTCCCTGCTGTCTTCACAGTCTCTGGATTCTAGTCCAGAATGAGGTCATTCAAACTTTTTGAAAACTAATGAAAACACAGGACTTAGCCCAGACTGTGGGACAGAGGAAAAGTGGCAACAATCTTATATGCAGACTTACACGGTGCAGACAATCTGCTCACCATAGTGGTGACTCTACTTTAAGCTAAACTTTAGCTACTTTAAATGAGCTTTTTTCTACTTTTAGCTAGTGTTTTTGTACATTAGTTTAATTTTAGCTTCTACCTAGTGTTTTGTTTCCTTCAGCTTCAACCCAGTGTTCTACTTCTTTATAAGACTGAGTTTGTTTCGGCTCCTCTGATGAAGTCTTTTGGATGAAAGACAAGTTTCAACAAAAAGAAACCGTCCAGAGGACCTGATGTAACTTTGTCCGATTTTTCTACCTGGATTACTGAGCAAGAATCAGAATGCTTCTTGTATTCTGCTCCTTGAGGCTTCCACCTTATTGCTTTTTGAAAAAAGCTTCCAGCTAGTATTTTGCTCATTTTAGCTTCTAGCTAATGTTCTGCTTCTTTTAGCATATCAAATTTCTGCTCTCAGACTACTCATCCTCACTTCATTTTTTTTTTTAAAGAATGCAGTTTCTCCAGTTGGTTGACTTGGGCTGGATGTTTGTAGGCATTTTATAGTAACAACTAAAGTTAAAAAATGTTTTTTATTAGAGCTGTTCTGGTGAAAACTTTCAAAGAGGGCATCGGCTCATGGATCTGCAAGGTGAAAGTATAATATGTAGTCAAACTAAGAACATACTTTTAATTAACCTAAAATGCATAAACATGCTACTATCTTTTACATAATTCTGTCTGGTTACTATTTGAAATGTTGAAAACCTTTTTCACATATTTTGTATGATGTACTGTCATTTTATTTTGTTTTATAAGCTCAGACTAAATGAGGCCACTGCATCAACATACTGTACTCTTGAGTTTAAAATAAATAAATTACTTTGTCTTGCATTGTTTATGCAGCTTTGATTTGAATACACTGTTTTTTGTCTTCAGGTTTACCTGACACATTACGCGCATTTGCACAAAGTATCAGTATTGTATCAATACCGCAAATACGTACATTGATTTTACCGGATATCGTATCGGACCAGAAAATCCTGGTATCGAACATCACTACAAGCTATTCAACTTGGCTAGCTAAATGACTGGAGTCGGCCGGAAAGAGCAGAATACTTCCGATAGCTGTCGAGCTTGGGATACGTTCCGTGACAATCGCTTCTGACTTGACGTATTCTCCAGCAGACAAGACTGACAAATTATCCAGAAATATTCTGGCTAAGCTGCAAACATGTTAAAATATATTGTATATAAAAACAAGAGCCG